>JAQIWF010000241.1:0-22995 GCA_034694965.1 Ceratozetes gracilis
TTTAAGAGAAATCTCTGTTTAAGAGACAAGATTGGTCTGCACCGCCAAGTCTCTTAAACCGAGATTAGACTGTATATTGTTTGGACAGATATTTAGTACATATCGTGAATGAGTCCACAATTAAATAATTAAATTTTACAATAAAAAAGTTTTGTGGATAAAAATAAGTCAATTTCTGTCATATATCGACATTGAATACCAGATCCGTTAATAATTGCAATAAAAGAAAAACTATAAAACAAAATGTAATTCATTTCAAAGCGACGGACAAAAATGAAAATCAGTTAAAAGGTTTGGGAATCGAGTGAAATGAAAAACAAGAAACAAGTGTTTGTCCTAAAAAAAAGCAAATTATTTCGTGACTCGTTTTGACGAATAGGGAGAGAAAAATAGTCCAGAGTTTGGAGAAACACTCTTTGACTGACATATAATTAATCATTAATTTCGCACAAATATAAATCTGTTAAATAAATCATCAAAACTCTTGACATTCAGACGACAAACCCATTAATATGTGGATCAAAGAGTATAACAGAATCTGATTATTGGGTCACTAATAGATTGCATTTTAAATTACCCCGAAATTAAATTTCTTGAATATTTTAGAAAAATAGCATTGAATGGGGTTTTGAATTCATTATAAACTTGTTGTGTCTGACATTTGAATGCAGTTCCGCCTCATTTTTGCTCGTTTTGGAGAAACTTTAATAGACTTCCGACTCTTTTCTATATTTCTATTGTTTTGAAAACTTTTGATTTTTAATCAGATCTCGAATTTGATGCGAAGTCAAAGACCAGTGGAAACTCACTTCCCGTCTATCGAACTCTTCAAATAGGTTGAGTTTTTTAGCAAGATAACTGCTCATTTCAAATCTCTTTATCGGCACTCTATGAAACTGAATCAATCAATTTTTGATGTGCTTTATATGGATTAGCCAAGGGTCACTTACAAAATTTATAATCTCTCCCTGACTCAAAAGTCTGATAAATTCAATTTCATTTTAACTTGATGGATTTAAATAGAAAATTTGGGGTCAATGTTCTTGATAAAATTTTAAACCCCCATTTTAGAAAAAAGATGCTATAGAATAACATTTTAGACTTAAATTTGACAAAATATCCCTTTACTCCCCCTTGAAATCCAGAAGCTTAGAAAGTTTTTTTTTAACTTCCCCTTAGATTTTGGCGATAATTTTGGAAACCCCCATGCTGACCCCACTGAAGTAGTTAGACCATGATTAAATAGCTTTAGACACAATTATGTCAATTCATTAATTCAAAAAACTGATTGAAATCTCTTTTGAATTGAGTGAATAAATTATTGAGTAAAACATAAATTTTATTTAATGGGATGACCGACAAAATTACAGCAAATGTTGTTATCTTCAGTCTTCACTCTGAAGAGCATGAAATCAACGTTTCTTTAAACGAAGCAAACTATCCATCAGTTTTGAGACCTCCCTATTAGTTATCAAATTCATGAGAAACTGATTAATGAAATTCTTTTACATATCTTCAAGAAAATTGATTTCTAAAAATACATTCCCTTATTCTAAGCCCACTTTGTGTGGGAGTGGAGTCAATTGGAGTTACTATAAATAAGTCCATTGAAAATAGATCTGAAATTAATAAATTTGACTCAAATTATACAAAACACAAATTTATATAAACTCTTGAACTCAACTGAAGGCTTGGCTTTTGAATATTGTCGGGAAATATTAATAAATAGTTTTTCCAGTGTTTAGTAAACATTAAATTATTTTCAAATTATCTACGAATTAATGTCTAACTGATGTGAAATTCATATTAATTTAAATTTTATGCCAATCTTAGCGACGATTAAATGCAGAGAGTCTTCATTTGTAGGTAAATCTTCTCAACGTTTAATGTCATTGACTCAGAATACATGAAAAATAAGAACCAATGCTTAAGAAACATGAGGTATGAGCTGCTATGAGGAAGAGGAAGATTACCACCGATTTTCATATTAAAACAATGCATTCATTTCTTTTGACTCAATGTTAACACAACCGACAGAATTGCGTTTAATTAAAACTTATTGTTTGTCTGATTTATGTCATCAATGTTTTGTCATATCGTATATAATAACAAATGAATTATTAAATAATAGGAATTCTTTAATCAAAAGCAAGTGAAGCATAAAAACAATACTTTGCACTCATATTATACCAAATGTTTCGCTTCAATGAATGCGGTTTTGATTTTCATTACAAAAACTTATCCAATAATTTGTGGCAAACATTTCGATTAATACAACAATTTATTGACTTTTATTGAAATTCATTTACAATTCAATTGCTTTATTTCAATGAATAAATTATAAGTTATTTTCAGAGTATTTATACACAAAGTTTTTGAGCCTTTAATTTAGATTCACATTCAAAAACCTTTGACCTCTTTTTCATTGCGTATTTTGCTTCCAATTGAAAAATCCTTGACTTATATCAAATAAAATTAAATTATAGGAAATTAAACTCTAGTATTGAGTCAAATAAAACACAATTATCTATAAATCAATTGAATTTAATTGAACCCCAATTCAGAGGACGTTTACCTAAAATTGAGAGTATTTTTAGACAATTCATTGAGTTTATGATTGCTATGAGAAGTCATAAGTATTCTTAAGTAAAACAAATAAAGAAATTAAAATAAATTAAAGTTAATTATAAGATATTATGTTTAATAGAGAGCACTGTTGAGTTTAACAGCCCTCACACTATCACTGTCTGTCCCTTCTTTGGGCATTTCTAAGTCGAAATAATTGGCTTCGAGTGCTTTGATTGCATTGGAAGGACAGTATTTATTAGCCTTTTTCC
Source organism: Ceratozetes gracilis (assembly GCA_034694965.1). Classification (NCBI taxonomy): domain Eukaryota; kingdom Metazoa; phylum Arthropoda; class Arachnida; order Sarcoptiformes; family Ceratozetidae; genus Ceratozetes; species Ceratozetes gracilis. The sequence goes on from JAQIWF010000241.1 coordinate 2,838, forward strand.
TCAACTTCTGCTTCATATCGGTTCTGAAGCCTCCGTGAGTTGAAAAGGGAACGAGTATTGAGATTATGACTAACATGAGATGAGTGCCGAAATCCATGTAAATTGTTTGTGTTTGTGGTGAAAGGGGATTCATTGGTGACCAATGAGCTGATGACGAGTCTTCGCCGCCGCTCTGACTCAGGAGAGTTCGCAGCACTACTACCGGTCGCAGCAGTAATAGCCATAAGAAGTTTAGATAAAGACATATATTAAGTATGGCATCAGCGGAACAGTTGCAATAACCATTTCTCTGTGCTGTAATATAAGCGTTAAATTAAAAGACATGTAATTAAGGTCAAACGATAATCTAGCAGAACAGCGGGAATTTGCAGCATAGATGACTAGTTTAGATAAAATATCGCTTAACAAACTATTTTGTTCCACTTTACCCCATATCGCATACATCCTCTCATACTCTCATAATTTTATTTATTTATTTTTCAACACTCAAAATGACCTTGTCATATTCTAGCAGTTGCATCATTGAACCTTTACCCACTGAGCAAGACATAACATAGGTATTTTTCATCACTTTAGAATTGATGAAAGGGCTATCCCGGAGGAAAATACTCGTAAACTGAGATAATAATCACTTAATGGTTGAATCAATGATAAGATTTACTACAATGTGGTTCAGTACTACTGATGGCAATAAACAAACAGTTAATACAATATAAGTTTATTGCCGTTTCTTATCGATCCTTAAATACAAATTACTTACAATTTTTAGCCGATTCTCTCAGATAATTGGCGGCCAAACACATCAAAAGCATTGCAGTCATAGGAATAACCAAGACCACGTAATGCCAGGACATCTGTGCCATCACAGCACTGCTCATTCTGTGAACACAAATCATGAACCCTTCGGTGGTGACCTTCGTGTCCGAAGGAGGCAGAGTTGAGTTGGAGGGCATAACTCTATCCAAGAAGTGGAAGCTATTGTTGTCATCAACGTTGACGATCTCAGCCATAGTGAGGTACACCAACTGTGGTATTATCCATGCAATACAGGCCGCGTAGCTCATTGTCCGGGCCTTTGGCGGTGAAAACGCGTCATACAGTTTACGCACACATAATATCGCAAAAAATATTGTCGTTATCTGACCGCTGACTGTGTGCTGAATAATACAGTGATCTTTGATGTCCAGCAGTGGCCACACCGTTGAGTTGTAAAATGAATGAAACAAATATGGCAACCATGAGGACAGATATGCTGTAGAGGCCACCACGATGAACGCACAGGTAGTAGTATGGATGCAATGATTGAGTCTTTGATAGCAAATCATTTTAATTAAACACAAAAAATTCAACATAAATAAGGATGAGATGAATGACAGGCGAAGTAACGCCGATGTATTCAATTCGGTTGACATTATTTCGGATCAAATAACTTATTGTTTTGCCCACAAAACTAACTTTTGTTATAATAATTCCACTTTTTTATCAATTCATAAAAGTTTTTTGATCTAAAAGTTATGAAAACTTTTCAATTTATGTCCATTTGATCCTTTGGTTTGTTTGAAGCACTTCTTTGGAAATAAAAAGTTATACAAAAGTTTTTATTGAGTCATGAAATTGCAAGTATAGACCAATTGAAACAAGTTTTCAAAAGTTATTTCACAAATGAAGACAACAATAAAGAAGTCTTTCTTTTCACTAACAATAATCTCGAATAATAACCGCAAAAGTGGACGAATTAAATGCACTCTTCGTGAGTGACATTAGAATGAATGCCAAATAACTGTATTATTATTTGTCTTATTGGGTAACGCATTGATGACTTTCCAAGAATGTACTCACAATGACTACACCGAAGCAATTGTTTTTCACCATAACTCGAATATTAGCCAAAAAGCGATTTCATTCATAAGAGACGGTAAACTACTTATAATGAAAAACTTCCGCCTTTTGCCATACGTTCACACATTTGAAACACTGTTTTCAAGAATTTGACTTTTTTTGCTTTACATAACGAAATGTATATTAGAGTCACTTATAATACTAAATGACATGTTATGCGAGTTTGGCTTTTAGTCTGCAAAGAGAGGAACAGTTTCCCAAATTGTCTTATTTTTGGTACGCTTTAAGCACCGGCCAAATAATAATTGGAGTGCTGTTATACTGAGACCGGTTTTCAAGTTCTAGGACACCAAAGTCCGAGTGTTTATGTTGATGTCTGTGCGCTCTCCCCATAAGGAAAACGCAAACTGTAATTATAAATCTATCGTATAATTTAATTTTTAAACCCAACCATGGCCAAAGGCTAGACCTAGATTAGATCCACATTCGACTCGTAGTTAATTTGCGGCTATATATTTCAAGATGATCGAGCAGATTAAAATCCTATCAATAATTGATAACTTATATTTATCAATGCAATCATCTGTACATGAACCTTTTAAGCAAAAAATGACAAAAGTGACACTTCAATTGATTTAGACAGTAAATGACGGCATTAATTAACTCAATGTATTTCTCGGTTAACCTTCAAATCGATTATCATTTTCTTTTGTTATTTTGATGATTTAAGTTCATAAGTTGAAGGTCAGTTCAGAAGTACATGGATCATTTTATTTATCGATATTGAATCTTAATGCATACATCTCTTCAAAATGCAATGATCGTGCACAAATAATGATTTCATTTCATTATTATGCAGAGGAAAATAAACAATTTTTATTTAATCTTAATCTCAATAACTGTTGAGAAATTAAATGAATAGGAACTGCAGTGAGGGTCGGCCCCATCAAAATTCAGGTCTATGACTGACAAAAATGCTTAGCCTTTCTGAATAATAAATTGGTTTTTTTTTCACATAAATGTTGAGATAATCTGAGCGCTCGATAATCGTATACCTGTTTGTGACTCAATTCCCTAAATTCTAGATTCAATGCATTTGAGTGAATGCAGTGAATGAGTGCAACGAAAAAAGTGATTTGCATTTGAATAACACATTCATTATTAGCGACCATAGAATTGACGAATGTTTTGATTGGCGTATCAGATATGAAGTGCAATATGAGGTCTCGACTCAAACCTCATCTCAAACAAAAAATTATTAATTCCGACTCCAATCGAAACCTTATTTCCAGTGGAAAACAACTTTGAGACTCACTTTACTATCTTTTGAGTTCAATATTTTTGCTTTTCTTTACTCTTCTCTAAAATATATGTGAGTTTATTGGCATCAATACAATTATTAATTTATTTTTGCTGCTCAGAGGCTCCTCTCCTATATTGAAGGCTAAATAGAGATAAAGAGTGAAAAATATGTTTTTAACAGATGTTTGCATTTTTGCACTAAAATACTGTGAAAATGGGAATCAAATTCATATTGAAATAAATGGTCGGACTTTCCGCTCATAGTTTCATGATTTATGTGATTCACTGTATAAATAGAAACAGAATATTCTGATAATTATTTAACTCAATTAAATTTATGCTATTTTTAACATCTATTTCATTAAAATTCGTTTAAAAGATTCAAATCAAATGAAATCTAATCTTCTCAGAGAAGGGTCTTTAAAAAAATCAAATCTGAGACAAAACTGTCGATCGTTTGATAAGAAAGGCTTCAAATGTGTGAAGCAAGTCATCTATTGATAGCGAAAAGTTATTTAATCTATGAAACAATTCTGTAAACAATATATTATATAAGTCATGATATAATAGACTATTCAATTGAGTTCAATAGTTCAATGTCCTTATCGAGCAAAATAAATATTGTTTATTATAACAGAATATTTATGTATGTGCTGTGAAAAAGGTGTGCGCTTTTTACCTGCGCTCACACAGTGAGAGCACACACTCGTCATACCTGTGCGGCGGTAAAGAAGCAAAACATGAATTGCTTTTAGCTAACAATTTATTGTTTCGATTGTTTTCCATAAAACACTTCATAACAAACAAAAAGTTTTGAGCTTTTATTGAGTCAATTACTTCACTCGCTTTTCAAAGGATTTTTCTTTTCATTTCTCTATCAAAAGGAGTAATGAATAAATAGAATTGCATTTTATTCGTTGGTATAAACGGGATTCACCAAGCTCACACAGTATTTTAGACAAATTTTTGTTAAAACACTTCCAAATTGTTTACCTGATTAAGTCCTGGTCCAGTCTATACCTGAAATGTCAGATATTTCTCCTCAACAAAGAGATTTCAAAATTTAAACAAGGAATTTTTGATTGACCCTGGCAAACCCTGTTTATAAAAATTCAATTAATGTCAGCCACATCATTATGTTATGCAAAGCATTGATAAATCAAACCGAAACCCCTATTATTCGAAATGCATTTCCATTTTTGCTCCATTTTTAGCCCATATTCTCAACAAATATCTCATTTCATTCATTGATCTCAAAATTAATCATATTTTATGATTAATAATAATTTGGTTTAAATCCATTGCAATCCATTAATTAAAAATATAATTAGCATTGAATAGAATTGAGAAACATTCTGGCGATACATAAACCAAGGATATAATCACATGAAAGGATTAAAATTGTTTCGCCAAAATCTAATCTCATGTTATATAATAAATTGTTGCAAATCTTATTAAAGTATTTAATGTCAGACATCAAAGAATCTCATTTAAGGACACTTATGATTGAGAGGATGAGCACAGACTTGTTTGTGAATGTGCTCCTGCAAGTTTGACTTTTCTCAGTTCATCAAGGTATTACATTAGACAAATCCATTCACACCACTCCAAAATATCTTAGACTTGAGAACAGGGATAGCAATAAATAAATACAATTAATACAATGGTGTTGTGCTGCACAGCCCTGATTGAGGTGAGATCATCGCAAAATCAATTTTTAAAAAAATTATTTTTTCAATGGAAAACTTCTGCAAAACTGGTGATTAAATCATCGAAAAAATTCCCCACAAAATAAAAACTTGTTTTTAATTAACTTCTCTCTTCAGTAAAACTTCATTCGTTATATAAATCGTGAAATCTTTTCCCAGAAATTATTAAAAAGTGTTAAATATTTTGATAAAAACACTTAAATATTTCTAAATAGCACTCAAATAACAGTAATTCGGGTAAACATTAAATGTTTTAATTCAGGACTGAAACAAAAGTTTACAAAACTTTTTCATTGTTTTACTAAACTAATGATAACATTGTTTTGGGAGTAATTTCTCATTCAAAGTGAATATCAAAATTTTACAAATATTTGTGGCAAAAGGTATTTGTGAACAACAAAAACAAGTTTTTATTCAGCGATAAAATTTTCACTCAATTATTTTGAATTATCTATAAATAATTCTCAATAAGATATGAGAACCGATATAAAGTGTTTTTAAAACACTTCATAAACAGGGCTATCCAAGGGAGGGGGTCAGCCCAAAAACCCCCTATCCTGTCGTCAAGAATTTTGGAAAATACCTCTTATTTTGCAGGAAATAACTATAATTTCTATGGATAGGTATGACGTCTGTCAAGATTTGGGCCAAGAATACTCAATGACCCCCTATGTGAGGTCGAAGAGTTTGGGTAACCCTCTTATCAAATCAAACATAATATAAATAAAATAAATCACAAAAAGCATTAAACCAGTTATTTATGGCTTTTGTCAAAACACTTTTTGCTTCAATCAGACGTCTATTATCTCCAAAACAAAAGTAATTTTAAAATAATTTCATTTTTATCGGAAGATAACTATCTTTTGATAAGAAGTTTTTCAAAACTTTACTATAGATAAAACTTTGTATAAAAATACATTCATTGAAAAAACTGGAAATACAATGACGTAATTGATTTCATTTCCAGACATTATGTGAATTCTTTCTCAAAACAACTATTTTTGACCCCTTTTTGGTTGGACTCTCTTCTGTAAACACCCCTTCTTTAACAGCTTTCACAAACACCAGTACATCAAATCTGGGTTAATGCTAACTAATAACTCACTCAAGTGATGCTCAACACATTCGTCTTACATCAGGATGCAAATGAGCAGGGTACTCATAATCATGAGATCTGTTACATCTTTAACTACTAGAAGAGATTTATTTGTTTCCCTTAAAACATGCATAACATAACATAAGGGAAGGCTTTAGTAAAGCAATCATTGATGCAAAAGAAGAGCCAAAATAACATCATTCATACAAAAGGGCTCTAAAAATAGAGTTTAGTGTCACTACATTTGATGTCATTTAAATAGCAATACTTTTTCCAAAAAGTGTTGACAAATAATAAGACTATTCTTTAATAACAGAATAACTGAAGTGATAAACATTTTTATTTAACCAAGTTAGTGTGAAAGAGAGTAGAAAAGGTGATAAACATTTGTTTGGAATTCACTAATGGAGTGTTTGAGTGAGTGACATATGGTGTATGACGTGGTTTATGTACGACTCTTGACGTATGTCTTTATTACGTAAAGATCGCCATTATATGCATTGAATGGCATTTTGTGTTTTCTCTATATTTTTATATTCAATTGAATTGATATTCAAAAGTGAATACAAAAAATACTTGAATTCAATACAACTAATGATTTGAATTGTCGTCGGATTACAACCAAATCATAAGTGATTCGGATATTAATTGTGTGTCTGTTTTGTGGTCAAGACATCCCTTTGGAGACCAAGTTATCCACCAATCGATTGATTGTTTGATCGATTAATTGAACCATTATTTGAATGTCATTAATATTAAGCGAAGATTCAGACAAACAAATGTCGGGAATCAGTCCTCAGCGCAAGAATCGCAACAAATGCAAGACTAAGACCACCCGAAGTGATTCGGTGACCGATCAGCTGCCGGCACAGGTATACCAAATGTCAACCAAATGTGTGTACCCTTAAGGCTAAGGCTTTGTTTTGGTTGAGTAGGTTATGGATGAAATAAATCGCATTCTTGAGGGCAGACACTCACCGATCGGTTGTGTCGACGGAGAGATCAGTGAATTCAAACACGAAAAGACTGTCATCAAAGAGAGGAACGGCAAAGAAGTGGTTTTAGACGCCAAGAATGGTCGGTGTCTACTCTGTCGGTGTCCGCACAACCCCGAGAGGGCTCGACTTCTCGCAGGTATTCACCGAACAAACACTCAGACCTCAGACTAATCTCTCTGTCATTGAATTAGTGGTTAAACCAATGCTTTGTTTAGTTTTTTCACACTTTATATCAAATTATATTTTTATTCAAATTATTCGGAGCTTTACGTCAATTGACTTCAATTCTGTTCATTATTTTCTTTCAAACCTATTATTCATTTAATTCTCAAATTGATCTCAAAATTGACTTAATTATGATTTTATCCATCGATTCATTTAATGATAATTTCCATGAATTGTGTTTAGCTCTGGAACTAATGTCAGACTCACCCCAAGTCTCGCTCTGGTTCTGTAACTCATGCAAAAAGATTATCGAAAAGGAAAGGGATAGAGAGAAGGACTCGAACTGTTCGGTCACATTGAAAGTGACGGCCACTAACACTACCGACTGTTCGACATTAAGCGCCACAACCTCTATATCGTCGTCCACTTCGATCGCCACCCAAACAACGAACAGCTCTTCGACAACGACAACGTCGACCTCCATATCGGTGACCACCAGTTCCTGTTCGTGTCCTATCTGTAAACGGCACGACTCCGGGCAACAGCCCCTGCATGAAGACCTTCGCTCGTGTTGGCACGAACTCAAGTCAGCCATTCTTCGCATTTATCGGGAATCAGGTCTTGTCCTCAACCAGACATTTATGCAACAAAACCGAATGGAACTGACCCTTCATATGAAGTGTCCGTTACCTTCGAATGACAGACTCAAAGAAATAGTTCATAAGTGAGTCCAACTTTTTTTCCAATTTCTTAGTTTTTGCTCCCTTTCCACCCCCTCTCTCGCCCTTCAATCGATTAGATTTATTGAATCAGAATTAGTGATCACTTCTCTGGAAATTAGTTATTAAATGAGTTAATTATTAGACCCGAAGTGTGAACAAATGCCGGCACTTTTGTCGGAATGTCTCTTATTTGAGGTATGCCTACGCACAGCACAACTATATGACTGACTCAGACATTGCGAGCCTTTCGTCCCACATATTTGTCCGTCCGCTCAGACTATTGGCAATAAATATGAGTTTTATAATACATTAGTCTATAATTGAATGACAAAAATATTTTTATTGAATTCTGTTCTCCTCTTTCACCGACTCTTTGGATCGATAGTAACGACAATAAAATGCGATAAACATTAAAATCGTTTACTAATTGAGTGTTCACTGAATGCCATGCATTGAATCCAAAGGAAATGTTTACTATTTATTTCTCATTCAAGTGTTAATAACCCCCGACTCTCGCAATGTGTGCTCTCAAAGGAGTATAGGCTTTAGTCGATTCCCTTCTTATATAAGTCTAAAATTAATTTCTTATTTATTTTCCTCTTTTCTTATTCCTCTCTTTCTGTTCGCAAATGTGAACATAATTTTAATTATTTTTGTAAACATTTCGGTCTTTGGAAGACTGAAGTATCAAATGAACATTTGCTCCCAAAGAGTCTAAATGAGCCCAAATGAACCCCGACTATAATTGGACTAAATCTCCCTTTTTGTCTATTTTTGAGAGAAAATTGTTTCTCTTTTTGATTTTGTGATCGATTAATGATGTTTGGAGTAATGATTGAGTAATGAGTGATCTAAACATTTATCTCTGGACAGGCTTTGTGTTCACGACCGACACAAACTCTACCAATGTTTGGAAGCACAGGTCCGTCTGTTTGTAGTGGAGATGCGTCTCAATCTGTTGAAGCATTTAGAACAGGGCTCTCAGGCCCTCTTCGAGGCTATGATAGACCAGTACGGAAAGCTGTGTCGCGCCTCCAAAAAGAGCGCACAATTTCTGCAAGAACTCGAATCTAAGCATTTGCGTAAATTCAACCTGACCTGGGAGTTCCTCAACCGACGACTTTTCCAAAGCACTGTCTATTCCGACACTTTCATCAAACACGGACTACCAAAGTATGACTTCACTCCATCATCACATTATTCACACTTTCATTCAATTAGTTTTCAATAACTTAAAGCCTTTTTCTGCCGTCAAAAGGCATTTGATTAATGACTCAAATTAATGATTGGATTGTTTTAACTGATAGGTTGACAGCACTGACAAAAGACCGGTCCCTCATTGACATGTACGCCAGATTTCTCAAGTTTGAGGACGAAATGACTGTCATATCAGTTGTTTGGCGCGAAGCCCAACAGTTTATCGACAAATACGAAAAAGTATTGATTATTACATTCCTATCGATTGAGTTATCATTTGTTTATTTGACTCATAAATAGTTCGCAATTTTAAACAAAAAACGTGCGCTAATCAAAGAATGGGAACAATTTAGCGTCGAGTGGGTGTTAGACGATCACGTGTCCGGTGCCGGTAAAGGCAAGTCTCGGTCCGATAGTGGGGGCAGTGGTGACAGTCCGATGTGTATAAAGAAGCCATCGATCGAGTGTCTGAACGCCCGCTTCCTTGAGGAACAAAAACTGCTTAAATCGGGTAAAAACATGCAGTCCGTCAACATTGAGGTCGAAACACATTCTGCACTTCAAGAACAGACACTTTTGGCCGCTTATGGCGAATGGGATGCCGTTGACATCAAAACCATAACGAATCTGCCCCCACCCAACAAACACCTGAAGAGCAGCACAGCCTCAACACAAGTGGATCTGCTTTTAACGAGTAAATCAAAGAACGAATCGCCAAAAGTAGTCGAACAGAACGATGAGGAGGAATGTGATGACGACGAAGATTGCGATGAAGAAGAGGAAGACGTTGACGACGAAGAAGATGAGGAGGAAGACGACGACTCATGTTCTGACCAGAGCTCCACCACTTCTACGTCGACCAGTAATAACCAGAGAGGAGAAGGCGGTCGTGTCTGCGACTGTTGTTACTGTGAAGTGTTCGGTCACGGGATGCCCGCCGTCGCCCCCACCTCTCGCAACTACAATGAGATGAGGGAAAGGCTGCGGATGAGGTTATCCAAAAGGAAAGCCGAAAAGTGTGAGAAGAATACGACTCAACCCGGAATCGCAATCGAAAACAGCTGTAAATCTAAAGACCAAATCGAAAAGGAAGACGAAAGAGATTTGGAAGAATTGATTAATTTTATTAACGGCACCGACGCTAACGTCAAAGACAAGAAGAAACGCGAAAAACAGAAGAAGAAAACTAAAGAGAAAAAGTCCGACAATAAAGAGGCGAAGAACGGAAGGCTGGAAAAGGAGAACAAACCCCTCACTAATAATTCCAATACAAAAACTGCCGAAAAAATTAATAATAAGAGTAATCATAAAACGGATCATAAGTCTAGTGACCAGAAAGACATCTCTTCTAATGTCAATAATAATAATAATAATAATATTCATTGCCATCAGAACAGCATAACATCCAAACAACTCAAAGAACAACATTCGTTGACAACTAAGCCATCGGAGGCTCTACTCCACGACTCCCTGACTGCCAAACTCGTGTCCGAATCGCAACCTCCCAATGGACTCAACGGCGAGTATTGGCTCTTAGACTTTGAGTCATTACAGTCAGCCCCCAATCATCTCAATAATAGTATTAATGGTGTGTCCAATGGAAACGCTGCCAAGAATACCAAGAATACTAAAAACAATAAGAAGAAGATCAAGACCTCCAATGACAAGAAAGAGGACAACCATTTGAGTCAAAATTCTGTTCATAACATCCAAAATAATCACAACAATAAGACAAACATCTCTGCAACGGAACAGATCGTATGCAACGGTGTTATACCCCATCACAAACAGAACGGAACACTTGTCCCGAACGGCAAACAGAATCACGGGTCGACTTCACCCGAAAGAGTGATCGATCACGAGTTGAGGCATAATATCAAACAAAAACAGAATAAAATCAACAGAAATAAGAAGAAAAACAATAGCGACGAAACCCTTTCTCCAGGTTTGTCACCACTTTGTGATTGTCGTCGATTCCAATACTGACTCTTGTTTTGTCCAACTATTAGATGAGGTATTTATGCCGAAAGACATCGATTTAGATAATGGAGAACTCGACGAATTCGAGAAAGAGTTGGAGGCTTTCAAAAGGTTTGTTCACTTTTTCCCATTCAATGACTTAAGAATTTCTTATCAAAAAGTTATCAGACATTTGTTATTCAATGAGTTGATTGTAAACACATTGATAACTGATTTGCCTTTTGTTTAGGTTTTGTTTCAATTCTGTGCCGTTGAAAGTGAAAGAGAAAGTGAACGTCAATCTCAAAGACATCGTCATTAAGAAGAAAAACGAATGAATTAAAACCCAATTTGAGAAATGATTTATTTAATGGATTTGGAAACTGATGGCAACGCATCACATGTACACACATTTGTGATAACTATTATTATTATTGAATGGAATTATTCTCCACTTCTTCTTCTCCTTCTTCAGAGACTATTCGCAAAAGTCTTAATTCAATATTGTTTTGAAAAATGAGGTGAAATTGAGAATAAAATACAATTAATTCTAAGTTATGAAAAGAAAACCATTTTTTCATTTGAGTTTCAATTATTCTCTTATTATTAAAGTAAAGATTTCTCTCAAATCCGTATAATTTGAATATTAATTATTATAATTATGAATATTGTATTTGTTTATTATTATTATTATTATTATAATCGTCTATAAGTTTAGAAATAAATATATCGAAAAATATGGTCTAATTTTGCTCTCTTTTTGTGTGTATTTTTCGATTCATTTTATGAATATTTTAAACAAATTTTCGTTTTTTAAGAGAATAAAAATGATTTGATTTTTATTTTGAGTTTCATTTCAGTTGAATATCCTTTCAATGCCTTTCAAAAGCTTTTATTTGATTTCAATTATGTCTTTCCTACTTTTCAGTTATTTATTCATTCATTTTATGCTTTAATTCATTCAACGAAAGTATTTATAACTTCTTTTCACAAACAAAACCATAATTATTATAATCAAGTCTTTGAAGTCAAATGCAATACCGGTTTGCATTCGGTGTTAGCCCTGACTGACCCACTAATTTGACGTTTCTCAGGCCTTCCCCTTATATAACAAGGCTTTTCATTTAATTAGAACTCAAGTGTCTATTACCCCATCCCTTAATAGCATCTATTATTCGTTAAACAATCGTTTATTTTAGAGAAACAATTCTATCATAACTTATCACAGAATCCATTCATTTCTAATTTTGATCCATTCATTCATTCATTAAATTAAATGATATCTCACTTAAAAATCTAAAGATTCAATCCATTAGACAATTAAAAGAGATATTAATAACTTTAAACTGTTTTCTGTCCAATTAGTGGAAGAGTTTATTGAAATTATGTTCAAATCGTTGATCGCATCGGAATGTCTCACAATTAGAGTACAATTCGTGAAAATCAAAGTCTATATAAAAATAAAAATCAGATTCTTTTGAGACAAAGTTTAAAATAAATAAATTGAAAATTGAAGAGAAAAGCGATGAAAAAGTACTAAAAACTAATTTACTATACATTTCGTGGCTTTTAATACAAACAAAAGTATTTGTTTTATAAAAAAAGAAATACAAAAACATTTGAAATAAATAAATATGAATATAAAGTGCACTTTGTTTTAGAAATAATGACTCAATGTTTGGAAATCCTCACAAAATATTAATGACTGGTCAGTGCCTTAACATTGAATTCATATAAAAATGCTTTTATTTAATAAATAATTTGTTTTACTTTTGTTTTCGGAACGAATACTAAATTGCATTCAAATTCGTTAAAATTCGTTAAAAATCTATAAATTTGTTAATTTTCTTAACTATTATTAACTAATAATAGGGTTAATGGATGTGAATATCAGTGTAGGTCTGAAACCACCACAACTGGTGGGTGTCGTCATCGTTGCAGTCGACTATCTTAACATCGGAACCACTTTCACCATCCGATGTGGACAGACACTGACCGGTCATATCGTTAATTATTTGTCCACCTTTTGTGTGTTTCCACAACTGTTTTCTCTTCTCTTGTTTAACAGTCCGCTTACGTCTGGTCCGGACCTGTTTTATGTCAATACATTTACTCATTTCTACGGTTTCCGTGTCGTAGTCAGCAGTGGCACAGCCTTCCTCTCGTCTCAATTCACCCGAATTGGTTAACGTGAACACCTGATTAGTCCACTGGTCAAGTGGTCTGTCCGGTGCGCACACATACAGTCCTAATGGAAAGCCATAAGTTAGACCTGAGGTAAAGGTAAGATCAATGGATCAAAGCATACCTAAGTTATGAGTCTTGTCTTCTTCTCTGTTCAGATTGTCGAGACACAGATTGGAGATACCATTCCTCACATATCCATAAGCTTTGGAGTCGACATCAAAGATAAACTTCTTTTCGGTGTAGATATTATCCAAATACCATTTGAATGACTTGCAGTTTAACTCTTTCTTTAGGGCAAGTCTTGCACTCAGGTCTCCCGCACTGCTCTCTTTGAGGTCACTCCTATGCATAAAGAAGTACTTCTGGTACTGGGGGTCCATCCAAACCAATACTGTTCGCAATGTGTTGATTCCATGGGTGTCCTTCCCATTGAAAGAGTAGGGGTGATAATCACGGAATATATGTCCCACATGACTGCACGGGTGGATCTCAAGACGGCCCCCACACTGCCAGACCCTAAATAATTAAATGGTAATTAATACCAATTAAAAGGATAAGAGGACAGACCTGAATGATAACTCGAGGTTCTCTCCGCCCCAGATCTCCATCGACTCATCATATGAACCGATTTCAAAAAAATACTTCTTATCGATGGCGAAGAGTCCGCCGGCCATTGTTGGCGAGGCTACGGAACGGGTCGGGTTCTTCTTCGTCGTGTCTTCAGGAATGTCAATCCAAGTGAAGTGTCCGCTCCATGTGAAGCCTCCCACTTGGAAATAGTATGGATTCCCCGCAAAGTATTCCAGAGTTTTATCAGAGATGACATCAATGACAGGACAGATGACATTACGCCTGTCATCACGAATGCGTTTGAGGAGGGGTTCGGCCCAACCGACTGTCATTTCACAGTGACTGTCCAGAAAAATAAGAACATCTCCTTTAGCCTCTCGCGCTCCTCTCAGTCGAGCTCTGATGAGACCCTCCCTCTTGTCGAGTCTGATAATCCGGACTCTATCACCGAAATAGTAAGCCATGTATTTATCCAACGGTTCCCTCAGCTCTGGTTTGTCGCTGAAGTCGTCGATTAAAACAATTTCTTTGAGCAAAACGTCTGGCGTTTTGTTCCAAACCGACCAAACGGTTCGCACCAGTGCTGACCAGATCTCATTGGTATATATTATGACAATAGAGGCCGTTCCCAAAGTATTCAATTGATAGTTAACTTTAGAGCATTCGTAGGGTCGGGCGTCGGGAACAGTTCGGTTGGGGCTAATTCTGTTTGATATGTACACATCAAAGGCACCGCTTTTGAAGAGCTTTTTCGACTCTTCCTTATCTTCTTTACTGTCGAGAGTGACGGCCTCTCCCTTTTCACCCCAACCCTTAATTACTGGATTTAATTCATTAAACAAATGCCAGTCTTTGGCACTCAATTCAATCACAGACTGTTGAGAGCGCTTCGGATGTGATTCCACTAATTGGTTGTCAGATTCGGCCGATAATAGCGATGATAAAAATGAAGAGCTTTTGGCCGAAGACTTAGGACTCGTTTTGATGGTTCGCGACAACAGAAGAAAGATAGCGGCGATTGAGAAGAAGGCACTAATCATTCGGATTATCGCTATTTTGTTCCGTCGGATCCGATAGAAAGACAGTCGAATAAAAGACATCTTTAGCTCAAATTAATTCAGATTTGAAAGACAGCGAAGAGTTAGTCAATGGATTCAGTCATTGGAAGATATCTGCGGAACAAATGGTAATTCAAAGACATGTCAAACGGTTTGTCACTTATTTTGATTGAATTAATTATGAATTAGACTTACGTTTCGTTGAAATAACTAAACATTTAATTAAATATAAATTCATTGAAAAATATTTACATAAAAAACAATTTATGAAAAATGAGCCGAAAATTGAGAACTAATTGAAAAACATTTTGATTTGATGTGAATTCGGGTGAAATAAGTTTGAGATTATATGAGTGGGAAATTGTAATCAAAATTAATGGGAAATTTTGATTAAAAGGTAAATGAATTGAATTGATGTCAACCCGTATTTCAATTCATTCCACGTGTGATATAAACAGTCATTCTTTTCATAACATCTCTGCCTATCATAACATCAAAACAAAGTGGAGACGAGTTTTCCCTCAGTTTCTGAGCTTTGGTTTACTTTTCGCTCAACCAAAGGGTTGCCTCACATTATGTCAATCCCTTTGTCATTTACAAAAAATAACCTTCAAATAACAACTTTTTTTAATTTCCCATTTGCAATAATTCAGTGTAATTTTAACATGTTTGCTTTTTATTCTGGGTTACCCAGGATAGCTCAACTGGGAAACTAAAAATCCCCCTTATAGTGGAAAATATTTGGAAATTCCCTGATTTGTAAAAAATTAATATTGAAATAATAAATCTGTTGGGAGTTTAACAAAAATTTGGCTAGAATCCAAAGAGCTTGGTAACCCCTTCATATATTATCTTGGTGATTAACATCCAAGAAATAGAAGTATAAATTGTGAGACAATTATTGACAAATTGAGAAACAATTTAGAAAAATGATTAACCTTGTTGTCTACCTTGGTTATGTTGGAGTTTGCGGGACTATTTACGATTAGTAATGTCTTTGTCATAGACTGTGTCAGACAATAATACTTTTTTGCTTTAATGAGAAATTCTTTTTTTAATAACAATTTTCTATTAAGTCATTTGTCTTACGGTCTGTGACTCTCAAGTAAAAGACAATACAATTAGAGGTCGATATTCTTCACTAACTCTTATCATTAAACTATTTTTTTTGAAACACTCGACAATTAAAGCACTTCTGTCCGCAACACAGCTATTCTTCAATACTGTGCTGTTCTCCAGTCCAGAACTGAGTCTAATTACGTGAAAAGGCTATCGATAGCTACCTGTCGTTGAGATTAACCTCAATTAGAGGCTGTGCTTTGAATAATCAATTGGCGAATGAAATAAAATTTAATTTTGTTGCTCTTAAAACGATTAAATGACTTTTCTTTTTACTCCTTTCAATGAAATTAGTTTTGAGTGCAAATGCTTTGAAGTAACAGCTATTCTGCAACTGTTGTCATATAATTATATATTATTTTTACTTCAATTTGCAACTTATTTGTAATAATATGAGTTTTAAATGGATTTAAATAAAATTTTCCTTAATTTTAATAATTCAGAGACTTTTCAAAAGTGTGAGAAATTTTTGAGAATTATGTCATTTGCAATGGTTTTGAATTTTTAATCTATTCATCTGAAGATTTGCTGAAAAGTTAATTTCGATAATAATTTCACACATTTTTGTTTGAAGTCATGTTTTGTGCGAAGAAATTCTTAATATTTACACGAATTGTATTGATATTCAAAACAGCGTTTCATTATCGCTGTAATGATTTCGTGATTTCTTTATAGAATTCTTCAATTATTGTAAATATAAGAAAATAATACCCAAATCAATGTCATATTCCAGTTTCAAATTAAACCTGAATATAAAGGTCTGAAAATAGTATTAAGAATAATAGCGTTGATTAAAAAGGACTTGTTTTCAGCATTTGATTTATTGATTCTTATTTACAAAAATCTCTTATTTATTGAATTTTTTATAAAACGAGTCTCGAAATCAAATTTTCAATCGAATCCTTGAGAACCAGATTTTAATACATTTTAATATTAACCGATCAGTGCTTTAATGAATTCAATACAAACCCAGAGAAGAGAAAAATTATTTAAAAATTCGCATTCGATATAAAGATTGTCAAATGAAATACAAGTCATTCTCAATCATATCATAAAATCGCGAAACATTCAGATGTAGACTATATTTGGGACACTCATCAGCAGCTCTAATGTGTGGTCACGTCAGGCACTACTCATATATTTGAAATGCATTTCTCTTATCAAAAGTTTAAGTCTTTTTGCGTTCAAAATGTGAAAAATTAATAACTATTTATTCATTTGAATTGTGTTACAAACAAGTGATAAAAAATATGCCAAATTCTGTATCCAATTACTCGTGAATTTGTCGCATATTTGGATTAAATGTCATAAAATTGTTGAATAAAGCAAAACAAAACTTTTCTGCAATTGTTTTGTTGGCTTCGGTTTGTTTTCAACCCTTGAACTCCAAGTTTGAAATGCAGTTCTGCTGTCAATTCTTACGTTAGTTTCTCTTCATTCAAAAAGTTGTGTCTTTTTAAGTGTGAAATGTTTTAATGATATTAAGTTTTTTTTTGTTATTTTGTGTAAACTTATTGATTCTCATAACTTGACTTAATTATGGAATTGAAGGCATTGTATGAGAACTTTGATGAAAGCAGTGATCCATACGAGAGAAGTGGTGGTGAGTGCAGACCCATAGCAATAAAGCCCGCCTGGAAGTCATCCAAGATTTTCGAACCCCATTCGGTGACATATGTATCGCCACAACCGACCGACAGATTTAATTTCATAGCACTAGTCATACTATTACAGGGGATTGCAATGTTTCTGCCCTTCAATCTGTTCATCAATGCGGAAACGGTTAGTATTGTCCAAACTTAGTACTCTTTTTTAAAATAAACTTAATTATTTTTCCTAAAGTCTTTAATCAGAGATTCAATTAAATCAGTTTTTGATTGTTTTGTTGAATTGATTAAAGAAAAAGAATTACCCTCACATTGTTCATATAAAGTTATCAATGCTTGATAAATTTCCCATGCACAATCTAATTAAATTCAGAGCACCAAAGCTCTTTAAGGAAGTGAATGATGCGATGATTTTGACTGTCAATAACCATACAAACAGAAATAGATGCAAATATAATGTTAAATTTTCCCAAACTTAGGGGATTTTTAAAAATTTGTTATATAAAGGGTTGTGGTAATCCCCCTTAAATAAACCTGAATTAAATTGTAGTTTAGCTCATCCGTGAAAAAATAAATATTAGACTTAATAACTAATTATTTGTTTGCATTTTCGGTTTCCATCGAATGGATTCAGTTCTTCCGTGACTTCAAATTCAGTGATATTTATAATAACGACTCAATAGCTCTGAGTAAAAGTGAATTCATTTTGATTAATAAAAACAATTTAATATTCTATTATGGGATGACTTCTTCTACTTCTTCATTGATCGCAATTCTCTTCAATATATTGCTGCCAATCAGGTAATGAAAAACTGGTAACAATTATATCAACAATTAATTAATCAAAAAATTTTACAAATCTTATTAGTGTTTAAATGGAAAATCTAATTAACACTTATATCAGACACGATTTGCAACTTTTTATCTGATTTCCCAAATTTGGGAAACATTTCTTTTTTACCACAAATTAGATTCATATCAAATACAAGCAAAGAATAATTAATTACTTTTTTTACGTTAATGTCATTAACTTATCACAAATTTTGTTTATCTTGTTTTTTAGCCCAGAATGGAGTCTCACCCGAAGAGTCACTTTAAGTATTGTATTACAGGCACTGGTTATCAGTTTAATAGTGATACTGACCATTGCCAACACAAACAACTATCAAATTATTTACGCCTTCATAACAATTATATCTATTATTCTGTTGAATGTCTCGAACGGTGTTTTCCAGACCTGTATTCACGCATTGACTGCATTCTTGCCTCAAAATTATGGGAGAATTTTAATGTTAGGCACATATTTCGGTGGAGTTGTTATGACTGGTCTCCAGATTATGTCAATCACTTTGATTCAAAATCAGAGATTTGCATACATTTACTATTTTGTCGCATCAATTCTCCTCCTTTTAATCTGTTTTGACTTTTATTATACCTCTTCTTTAAGTGTAAGGATAACATCAGGGTTATCCAAGGCTCTGTCTAAGTAAGGGGTAGCCATATTTAACTTCAAACTCAGGGAATAAGGGGATAAAATGGCTGACTTTGGCAAAACCTCAACAGATATAATGCACATCCATAGACGTATTGTAAGGATTTTTAAAACCTCAGGTTTACCCAAAATTCTTAAATACCCTCCCTATGGCTACCCTTGTTCTAAACCTTCCTCGGGCAAGTTAAACATTACATCTATATGCAGAAACAGGATCCGTCGAAGAGCTTAGGAAAGTTTTCATATAAAATTGCCCTGATCCACCCTTGGCAGTGAGCTTGGGCAACCATGAATAACCTACTTTTCGTTGAGAATATCAATTTACTTTTGTTGCTTTTCAGCGCTTTTATCGTTACTTCAAAAACAAATTCAAGACAAATGTTTACAAAGAATTGGACGCATTTATGGGCGAGACATCAGAGGACTGGTCATTATTTTCTGTTTTGTCCAAAACATGGAAACATTATCTGAATATCTATTTTGTTTGTTTGGTCTCATATTCAATATACCCCTCAATTCAAGTCAATATACAACCAGTTTGTGATTCACTGGCATTCATACCAAACAAACTATTTATTCCCATTACAAGTCATCTTATGTTTAATATGTCGTCAACTGTTGGCTGTTGGCTCACAAACGGGAAGAACAGACAAAAACAATTGTCATCAAAGCAATGGCTTTTAAGTGCCATTCGTTTGCTTTTAATCCCATTTTATGTGTTTTGCAATTTGAGGGTCAAATCGTGTCGACTGACGGTTATAGCAAATAACGATTTTATGAATTTATTGGCAAATATTTTCTTGGGATTAAGTAATGGATATCTCTTAACAGTTAGTGTCATGAATGCCCCCAATTGTGTAAAACCTGAGCAATCATTTGCTGCGGGAATGTTGTCGTCGCTCTTCATTATATTTGGACTGATGTCAGGATCTGTTATCTCATTCATTATATTCACCTTTCTTATTTAAATTAATTTTTATTTATTAATGTCATAAACACCTTGTAAACACTGAAATAAAGTTCTAACTTTTAATGGTAACTAAATTTGTTAAGCATACAGTTCTAACTATTGGTGTCTGGGTAATCATTTTTGAAAAACTTAAGAATAATGACATTTTCACGGAATTAAGACTAATTG
>JAQIWF010000242.1:0-22966 GCA_034694965.1 Ceratozetes gracilis
TGCATAAAATAAATTTCGTCAAATTTAAATTTTAATCAAAAAAAGTACTTTTTTGATAGTCTTCAAATACAGAGATGATCAAGATAGGGTTAACCTTATATTTATCTTAGAGAGAGAAAGCGTTCTATGGCTGAATGTCAAATGCTATTAAACATAGCATGGTCATTTTCAGCTTTAAAAATTGGACAAGATAGTGTTAGTTTTATCGGCAAATGACCACTCTAAGAACCGATTCTGGACATTTAAAAGTCAAAAAGAAAGATTAGCTTTCAAAATCTTAATGTAAATCTATTGAAATATTACTCTTTCAAAATCAAGTTCATTGTTTCATGTAAGATTTTAAAAGCTAATCTTTCTTTTTAACTTTTAAATGGCCAGAATCGGTATATAAAGTGGTCATATGCCGATAAAAATTTTCACCAAAATGTTTTAAACTTTATAAAGAATATGATCATGTTAAAAGACAAAGAGATATACAACACGGAGTTCCCATGGTTTCCTTCTTAGACTTGAAAATCTATGGTTTATTTACAAAATTAAAATTTTTCAGGGGGATTCCAGCAATTACCTAACTTTACCCACATCCCTTACCCAATGGCAACGTACTTTATGAATAACCCAAATTACATCTAACATTATTAGATCAATTGACATAAACTGATCAGTCAATGTTAGCCATTTGTATTCTGGTAAAACTTAATTTAAATTAACTAATTTTTCTAATGTTTGTTAATTTTTTTTATAAAATTTCATTCAAATTGAATTAATCTGAATAATATAAAATTATTTTATTTATTTGACATGTTATAGGTTTGGGTGAATTTAAACTTTTGATTTTTGGCTCATATTATTAAATAAACATGTTGGTTATCTTGGCACTTATCACTGGCCTATTAATAATAATAATATAGTAAGTTATCGATTAAATCACATTTCAATAAACAGGGATGGCCAAGGATAAGGGTTTACCCCAAAACTCCCTTTAATTTTTAACTTTAGACTAGTCAAAATTTTTGACAAGATGGCAGCCAAATCCTGACAGTTTTAATGAGTATAATTAATAAGAAATAGGGTAATTTTGGCCACTATAAAATTTGTCCTGTATGACACTACTCTTTAACATTTTATAACCTTGCACATCCTATTTTAACCATTTACTTGTCCATTTTAATGTCCATCATGATATTTTACAAACAAATATTTTATTCACAGTTATTTGCGGCAAAGTTTTACATTTTGGTCGAGACAGGGTATTCCTGGACCAAGCTTTAAAGAATTCATGACCAAGTTCACTGGTTATACACATGAATATGGACTTGAAATGAGCAAGTATGGTAAAGTTTATGGCGGATATACATTATCTGAAAGATACCTCGTTGTCAATGACCCCGATCTAATCAAATTAATAATGAAAGAAGAATTAAAATTCTTCACGGAAAAATTTAACTGGTACATTGGCAAGTCTTCTATTATTAATAACTTTATAGGATTTATTCCCACAAATGACAAATGGAAAAGATTGCGGGCAATTATGACGCCAGCCTTTACACCTAGTAAAGTAAAAGCTATGATGGAAAATATGACAAGTCACACTGATAAGTTGATTAAAATTCTTCACGATAAGCAAGGTTAGAAATCTAACCACTCCCCCGGCATTTTAGTTTAAATAGATAATTATTATAGAAAAATATTAACATTTATAAATAGGTAACTCAATTGATATAAAACCATATATTGATGGCTATATCTTGGATGTGCTTAATACCTGTTCTTATGGCATGCACACGGATTCAAAAAATAATCCAGCTGATCCTATTTTGGTTAATTTGTCGAAATTTGTGTCACGAAAATTATCACTAGGGCGAATTATTGCAGTGTTGGCGCCTAAATTAGCAAAATATTTAACTGTGGAGTTTTTTGACTCAACCATAACAAGCTTTTTCGCTGCGCTGACGGATAAAATTGTGCTGGAACGTAAGAAACTAAATAAACAATCACAAATTAACAAAGGTAATTAGCTATCAATAATAGAGTGAATTAACTGTACTGGGTGTTTCCTGATCAAGTTAAAACAGATTTCATGCAAATAATGATTGACTCAGAGAATAATGACAATGACACTATAGGAAAAGGAAAACTAACCAAGGTGGAATTGACAGCACAATGCCTAAATATTTATGTAGCAAGCTATGATACAACATCCGCCACACTATTGCATACATTATTTTATTTGGCCAAGTATCCTCATTATCAACAAAAAGTCTATGATGAAATAAATGAAAGCAAAGACTTGACATATGAGCACCTTGGTGATTTTAAATTTTTGAACGCATTCATTAAAGAAAGTCTACGTCTATCTCCTCCTCTGACGATAACTCCTCGAGTTTGTAATCAAGATATTACATTGAAAGTTAAGTATAAAATTACTCTATTGTTCAAGTTAAGATTAGTTATGGGCAGGGTTTGCTACGGGTGCCCACTCCAGGGGGGGTTAGGGTGAGAAATGAAAAATTTTAGTCAAAATCTAGTAGAGGTTGGGCGGTCAGGGTAAGTTTCAATAACTCATCTGTTTTGTATTCCAATTTATCGAGATTTTGGAAAAAAACACTAAAAAAATTTTAAAATTCTTTTAGATTTTTTAAAATAAAGCCTAATTTTTGGAGAAAAATGACATTTTTTGGAAAAAAAACTCAAATATTAAAGGAAAAATCCAAGTTTTTAGCCAGAATTAGTTTTAATATGATTAATATTTATAGTTAACTAGTTTAATTATAATTTTTGTTGCAGGAATTGAAATTCCAGCAGGAACATCAATTGAAATATGGTCTTATGTTTTGCATAGAGACCCCGATTATTGGTCAGAACCGTTAGAGTTTAATCCAAATAGATTTTTGAAGCCAACACATCCACCTTGGGCATATGTTCCCTTTGGTGGTGGTCCAAGAATTTGTCTTGGTCAAAGATTTGCAGAAGTCGAGATACAATTATGTCTGGCTAAGCTTCTTCAGAATTTTAAGTTCAATTCATTACCAGGATGTAATGAACCAGAATATCACCGTGGATTTAACTTTACATTATTGCCTTATAAATTGAATTTAATTATTGAACCTAGATGTGGCTAGGCTGGTAGTGATCTAAAATAAATATTTTGATCTGCATAAACATTTTAATTCTAATATTGTGCATGTTTTTATATATAGCAGTGTCGGTTAAAAAATTTTTAAAAGCTAAAATTAGCAAAACAGCAAAAAAATGTGCCTGTTAGAGGATACCTAAGGATACCTAAGCAAGAACAATACTGTAATTCCTAAAATTTGCTTGGGAAAGGCCGGGTAAGTCACTGACTGAGAAATAGTTGAGTTAATCACTTAATATTAAACTTGAGCCCAAGAAAACCTTGATTTCTGGCTCATATGAGATCACTTATGAATGCTAGATGACTCAATGACAACACTATAAACGATTTGTCAAGCTCAAATTTTTCATTGAATTAAACAGGGCAACAAAATCAATTTCCTAAATCCCTCAATATTACTTACTCATTTTTTTTGCTGTTTTGCTAAAGCTAAAACTTGATGTGTTTATTTCTGTGTATGTTTTCTGTATACAGTATAATTCCCCAGATGTTATGTCTAAGGTAGACCAAAATTATCTAACAATAGGGGAATCTAACAACTGGGAAACAATTTTCGCATTATGTCTATGGGGAAACTGTTCTACGGTTATCAAAAATTACCTAACAATAGAGAGATCTAACAGTAGGGGAATAAACAACTCGGGAATTATACTGTATTTATTTTATTTTGCTAGAAATTTTGTAGGCATTAGTTTTCTATTTTCGATTGCATAACAAGAATATAATGTAAACTATTAGCACATCCTTTAAATGTTGATCTTTAATAAGAATTTGTCAGAAATTTTTTATTTTAACAAAACTATTATTAAATGGTGTTAAGCTAAAAATTTATTTCAACTACTTATAAACATCTGTTTATTTAGTGATTAAATTACCAATCAAACTATTTAAGGTTCAATCGATTCAAATTAATTAAATAAGGTTCTTAAACGATGTACTCATTTATTAACAAAATCCAAGACCCCTTTCCTCTCAATAAGCAAATCACAGTTTTTGCAATTATAATCAATTGAGTTAAGCAATTTGTGAAAGTTTGGCATAACCCCCTTCCCCCCTTTCCCTCTGAACTGAGTTATTTACTGACGTCGCAGAATGTAATTAAATCTCTAAAAGTTTGATTTAAAGACGTATTTAAGTTTAAACACATTTGATAGAAATCTCTACAATAATTCAGTCAATATTTGTAATAAAATTTATTTTAATTTTATAAAAATGTTTAAGTTTTTGATATCAACCGGTTTATTGTTAACATTGCTTGCTGAGCATTGTTATGGTAATAGAAAACTCCCAGATAAAATCGGTAATTATTGTCTTTTTAAAAAAAAATTAACCTGTTTATTCACATTTTTAATCACTTTATAAAAAATTTTCCAGGGGCTTTTGGTAGTTTACAATATTACTTTAAAAATAGAATACAATTAGATTTTTAACTTGATTATTTTCACTTAGATCAGTACTGTCATTGTGCGACTGAGAGATTGAACTATCACGTGACTTACTCTGATATGTCCGATTGGGTTAAACCAAAAACGACTATCTCAGCCGGTTTTTACATTTGGCGCTTAAAAACCTGTCATGTGATAGTCCAAACACTCGATCGCACAATGATAAATATTTAGATAGCGTGGATAAACTTTCTAACTTTAGGGGCACACAGAGTAGGGCACAAATGTATCATTAAGGGCGCCGAAGTTTGGACAATCACGTGACAGATTTTTATCAAACGTAAAACAGGTTGAGATAGTGGTAGTTTTTTGTTTAAACCAATCAGAGTGTATCAGGTAAGTCAAGTGATAGTCCAAACCCCGGCACCTTTAATGATAAAGACCAAGTTTGCCCAAAGTTATACAATTCTATTAGGTATATAATTCAACCGCTATTTTTGGGAACCATTTGCTCTCATTGGCCATTCCTGATGGCTAACCATGAAATCATTGAAAATAAAAATTCAAAGTTTGGGCGTCCAATTGCCTCTATATAGCAACCCAACAAGTCCTCCGTCTCTAGTGGGGTTGGGAGTGTTACAAATATAGGCCATTCGACCCCTGATTCAAATCACTCTGCTAATCATGTAGTGCTCTCAAAATAAAATTGTTCATAATAAGATGTCCAGTGTTACGATCAGCTGATAAGTGGAGCTCCAAAGTTAATGCTCTTTTCAATGCTCTTTTGGCACGTACAGTTTGGTGGCGCTTAAGGAAACACATTAGAACTGAGCAGGAACCGGTTTGATAAGCGCCATCAAAATGTACGTACCAAAACAGGGAGGGAAAACAACATTACCGTTGGAGCTTTACTGATCAGAATTATGTATAAAGAGAAGTATTAAGGTATTTTTACAAGTTTTCCTAATTCCTTCTATAGTAAAAGAGATCATCAAATTTGAAAATGGTTATTATGATCCCAATGCTGCCAAAGTATCTATAGATCAAAGTTATAATGATATCACACATTATTACCATAAGGCTAAGGGACTCATTGAGAAAGTGCCGGATAAAGATGTGATAAATACTTTGCAAATTGATTTAGACTATGCAATTAACCTTCTTGCCGAGATAACCAAGTTGAGAGCTTACACCTATATGGGCAAAATGTGGTTAAAATATGTTCGTCATATTGCAGAGGAAGTTGAGATGGTTTTGCAGCTCAACATAGACTACAGACTGAATAAACCAATAACTAATTGGAGCGAGGAGAATTTCCGGGTTCATCTCAGGGCATATCAAAAACTATGCTTGGAATATTATCTCAGCATCAAGAATAATTCACACACAGTGCTAGTGGACTCTCTAGAAATTAACAATATGGCCAATAAACTTCTGCCTGACCTAGAGAAACCAGTACCTTCCAACTCAACTTGTAGTGATTTGATTGGGGAAATTATCCTCATAACTATTCAAAAAGCGACCGCATTTTGGAAGAACGAACAGAAAAAATTAATTCTTTCTAAACAAAAGCATAATTAAATAAAATTTCAATAAATAATGATCATGTTGTATTTTATGATAATTAAAAAAATTAATATAGAAGATTGATTTTAATTACAAATTAGTCACTGCTATAGCATCTAGGTGGGTATGTAAGAAAAGGATTCCCTATACCAGGAATAGGCGGAGTGACAAATGGTCTACTGATAGTGCCATCTGGTGAAATTCCCTAGATAACAAAGGAAATTTAAAAATTTTATATTTTATTTTAAATGATTATGGTGTTGTCTAAAAACTATTTTTTGGAATTTTGAAAATTTGATTTCGCTGATTTTATATTTACGATTACAATCATGATTAAATGTTGTTTCTTTTATTAAATATCGATCTAAAATCTTTTAATATAAATTACTTTAATAATTTTGGCTAAATATTCTTTTCATCCACTCATAAACATCTTTCAAATACGGTGATTAAATTACCAATCAAATTTTTTAAGATTAGAATTAAGTAACAGTTTCGTTAACAACGTATACGTTTTTTACAAAATTTAAGAACCCTTCCTCATAAGAGGGGCTCTATATTTAGAAATAAAATAGCGCAATTTTTGGCCGTCATTTTGGATTAATGGCCAGGTAACTCTCTCATAATTCCTTCTTGAGCTACGCAAAAGACTTTTCATTTCACCCCGCTCACTAAAGTTTGAGTTGAATGACCACTCCTTCTTTTTGTGTTAAATGCCATCCTACCCCTGAATTGAGTATGCAATATATGAATAGCTCAGAATGTAATTCAATGATTGAATTTCAATCTCTAAAAATTTTATTTGAAAAAGTATTTGTGTTTAACATATTCTTCAGAAATATTGCCAATACTTATAATACAAATTGTCTGAATTTAGTGAAAATGTTAAGGGTTTTGATTTCATCCGGTTTATTGTTATCATTATTTGTTGGGCATTGTTATGGCGTAATAAAACTATCAGATGACATGGGTAAAATAGTTTATTATTATTTTTACCCAATTATCCCACTTTTTCTTAAACTTATGTTTTTACAAATTAATTGAAAATACTATCACGAGGGGACTCATTCATATTCTACTCTCAGATGCAGTTTAAATTACCATCATTCAAATCCTTATCTAGAGTAGATTCCAAATATATAATTTTTATCTGCCATTCGCCATGACCAAGTCCATTCCCGAGGCCATAAAGTTCTACTCCTGGAATGCGAAATTAAGCTTTTGAAAGATTAGATTTTGAAAGATGAGTTGCACATTAGCAGACAGTGATAAAAATTAAGGTTCACTATGACATTAACAAGTTTAATTTCTAAACAACACTCGACAACTGGCACGTGATCGAACCAGTAATCACCAACAGGTACGCAAAGACCGTCATGACAAACACCATCCACGTCTCGATCTAGAAATCGGTAACCAAGTCGTCCGTGCGGTTCCATACAACGACCCAAAGAAAAACAAGACCACTCCTAGGTGGCATGGTCCGTACTTCATTACTGCAAAGATTGGTGAAAACACCTACGAAATCTCAACCGACTTCTTTGGTTCATCATCCGATCGCGCACATGTCTCACAGCTAATGTTGTTTGTTCCAAGAGAACAAACTTCACAAGTCGGGGGAAATGTGGTCATTGACTCAGATGAGCAATCGCTAGAAATGTCAGATGAGCCCAGATGTAAAGGCATTCCTAGGCTCAAGGTCTGAGTGAGTGCTAAATCGATTTAGCACTCTAGCACTCACTCATTCCAAGGCATTATTATAAACTTATATTCAGATTAAGTATATCTCAGTGTCTATCAGTCAAATTCATGTTTAATGTATATGTATTTCTCAAAAGATCTCAGTTTAAACTTGTATTCAACGAGTATATCTCATTCTGTAACTTATCAAATCTCAAGTTCAAACGGAGAGTATGTATGATCTGATACAACACATAGTTGTTACGTATACCAACGTTTCTGGGTATATAAGCACTGTAATTCTTTAACGAAAGTTAATCTTACTTTGAAAGCCGAACGTTACGTTTGTTTGTTTAAATAAAGTTATTTTGTTTGTTAAAAGTAATGTAAACTCATTTCTACGTAAACTAAACTAAACTCCTGACCCAATCTCTGAAGTTGTCTATCGGAATAGTAGGGCTAAGAGATTTAACACCGACTAACAAAAACACGGGCATAACAACACTTGACCTGCCTTCTCGACCAGCAATTAATAAATTGATTTATTGATTTAACTTTAAATTGGTTTAGAACTCAATTCGGTATTTAGTATTCAGTAAATCCTTTTTTATGAATTAGAATAAACTTAATTAGATTCAAACTACTACTTCTGACCAGCGGTTAGCACTTATTCTCTAGTCTTATAAACACGTTTGGTCACATTTAATAACATTCAGTGACATCTATTAATTGCATATTAGTTTAGTGAAAGAGGGTTATGGCAAAATCGACGAAGGGATAAGCAAGGTATGTCATTTTAGAAGAAGGGGTCAAATTTATAGTGACACATTAGAAATCTGCCAAAACTAGGGGTATTTTAAATTATTGACAAGACGGGAAAATTTGCTAACTTACCCCTCCTCCCCCTCCCATGCTATTCCCACAAATTAAGCTTCCATGGATTCCTCGTATTTCAACCAGTTTCTTTCACTGCTTGCCATTGAATTGATTCTATATTTGAACTATATTTTCAATAACCCACTTCTTGTTGTTGCATACTAATTTTTGTATTTATTTCAACAAGAGTTTGTTCAATTACAACGGAATCAACCTTGGAAGAAGAGAGGATTTACACTTCTTTGTACCTTTCTAAATTCAATATTTAACAACAAAATATTAAATTTTTTAAAATCAAAACATGGGTATTATTTCATAAATATAACCCAGCTATTAATTAGCGGCCCTTAATGCCTTTTGTTCATTCTTCCAATATGCGGCCCTTTATGCACAGTTATGAGGATCATTTCCGCAAATTAAATCACCATAAACTGAATTGTGAGGAACAGGTTTCTCTAGATCAGGCAAAAGTTGATTACTCAATTTGAGAATTTCCAGAGAGTCCACCAGCGCCATATGTGAATTATTGCTGACACTGGGATAATATTCCAAGCACTGTTTTTGGTATGCCCTGTGATGATGGCAAAAATTCTCCTCGCTCCAATCAGTTATTGGTTTATTAAGTCTGTAGTCTATGTTGAGCTGTAAAACCATCTCAATTTCCTCTGCAATATGACGTATGTATTTTAACCACATTTTGTCCAAATAAGTGTAAGCTCTCAACTTGGTAACTTTAGCAAAAACCGTAATTGCATAGTCTAAATCAATTTTCAAAATATCTATCACTTTTGCTTCAGGCACTTTTTCAATAATCACCTTGGCCTTGTGATAATAAT
The DNA here is from genome assembly GCA_034694965.1 of Ceratozetes gracilis. Classification (NCBI taxonomy): domain Eukaryota; kingdom Metazoa; phylum Arthropoda; class Arachnida; order Sarcoptiformes; family Ceratozetidae; genus Ceratozetes; species Ceratozetes gracilis. Next base: position 9,480 of record JAQIWF010000242.1, read on the forward strand.
GGGTGATATCTCTATAAATTTGATCTAAGATTATTTTAGGAACATCAGGGCCATATCCGCCAACAGAAAATTTTTCTATTTCTTTTTCTATTAAGATAATTACAAAAAACTTTACACCTTGATACTATCCTTAACAAATAAGGTATGATCAGTTGTGATAGTATGTTTAATTTGACGTTAATTTGGTGTTTTGCTTTGACCCCCCCTTATTGACCCCTAACCCTGATTAAGACATCAAGCATTTATTTATTAGTAAAAATTGGTGGGACTTAGATCAGAGTTACCCATCCAATTCAAACTTCAGAGGGAAAATTGGGGGTAAAATGACGGATTTTTTCCAAAAAGGTTAGGAAGAGTTTTAGAAAAAGGTTAAATAACCGCCAATCCAAGATGGCAGCCGAAAAAGACGCCATTTTGTATCTAAATATACATTAAATTGCTATTTTTCGGCTAAATTAACCTTAATTTAGCTTAAATACCGAAACAATTGAAAAAATTTTGAAATAAATAATTAAAAATTTGTTTAGGGAGTGTTCTATTGCCATGACAATTCTCAACATGCAATGCTAACAATAAACAAGTTGATATCAAAAACCTTAACATTTTTTTTTAAATTTTGCCAATTTTTTATAAGTAGTTTTTATTGAAGTATTAAAGAGATTTCTTGAAAATATGTTTGAACTTGAATATGTTTTTAAATAAAACTTTAAAGATTTAGTTACGACGACGTCTGTAAATTGCATACTAGGTCCGTGGGGGGGGGGGAGGAAAAGCTATATTTTGCATAAGAAAATTTTTATTACAATTATTTATTGAAGTATTGATTCTTAAGAATATATTTATACTAAAATATGTTTTCAGATAAACACTTTTAGAATTGAATTACATTTAGCGAAGTTCATATAGCACGGACTTAAGCGAGAGGGAGGAGGGTTATGACAGAAACATTTTAGTAAAGTTTATCTATACATGAGTAATATAAGCTGTTTATCTTAATCCTTTTATTCTATTTGTCATAGAGATATTCTAGATAAAGAGCTTATTCCACTCAAGTTGAGACCCACTAATATGAGATGGACTGTACATTAGCAAGTTGTATATTAACAATCTATTTGTTTAGTTAAATTTACTTTAATTTTGTTTATTGCAGTAAAACTTAATTAACCAAGATGAAGTAAAATGACCACTACAATAAGGTGAAATGTTTGATCTTTGAGCATAGGGGGTGGGGGAAGTTGATCTAGCAGAATTTTTATTCCTGACAATAAACATCTTAAGTAATTATTGCTATTATTTGAAGTGTTTTCATAACATTAAGTGATGTTAAGTTTCAATTTCAATGACTTAAGATAAGATTAATACATCCTTGCTAATATCTAATAAATTACACCATGGTACATAATACACAAAATAATGATCCAATTTCTAAAACATTACATAATTAAAATTAAATTAATTGTCTGTAAAAATTACAATTTGATAATAATAATAATTTTAAGAAAATGACCAAGACTTTTTCAAGGCCTTAAAGGAAATGCTTTCCCTTGTAGTCGGTCCTCTCTTGTCTCTAATGAAAAACCAGACAAAGAGGAGTAGGGCTACAACAAGTGTGACCACCAGTGCTGAGGCAATGAACCACTTCTTATCACTTGGCTCGCAGTTGGTGTCAGTAATAGCATCGCAGTCCTCGGTTGAGGTAGAGTTGTAGTAACAGCCACTCCATTTGGCCAGACATAATCGGAGAGCTCGGGCCGCACAGCACAACAAATGATGTTTTTGGTCATAAACGGCGTGTGAGACATAAATGACATCTTCGGTGTAGATCTGTTGACAGTGACGGGACTCACTCTGAGGACATTCAGAGGACACGAGGAGGAAAGGGAGAGCGCAAGTGATTAGTAGGACAAACATTTTGTTTTAATTCAAGTTCGAGTTAATCGTCAAAACAATTGAAGTAATCTATAAGTGTTTTAATAACACTTCAGTTGTGATATAAGGCATCACTTATTGAATAACACTTTTTTTACTTATCTTAATAAAAGCTAAGGTAACTTGGACAAATTGATTTACTGTGATAAACTAGGAATAGCCAAACTTGGCTCTTTCCTTTAAAACTGTTTTAAGTAAAAAAAATATTATTATTAAAGACAGAGTTGGCCGAGTTTATCGACAGGATCAAGGTGGGAAATTTTCTGAAATGACTTTGAAAGACATTGTGACTGTTTAATATATTTTTGTCTGACCCCCCTTGTCAAACCCTGATTTTAATGCAAAAGGTGTTGTACTACAGGGGATACAGTCAAAAAATTAAGTCGATGTTTCAACTTAACTAAATAATCCCTTTATCAAGATTACACTAGCACTATTTACATTTAAGAGTAATCTTGATAAAAGGATTATTTAGTCAAGTTGAAACATCGACTTATTTTTTTGACTGTACAACACCTTGTAGTTAGGGTTCAAATTAAAGTCTATGAATTGATACTTGGTCTGATAATTCAGTTATAAGCAGAAAGTACAGAAAGTATATAAGAATTAAGAAATTCGAGGAAGACTTACAGCCTTGCACAGATCCATGTCCTTTAGATAAAGTTGAAAACTATTTTTAATATCTGGTTTCTATTATCAGGTTAATATGAGAATGAGTGCATCTGTTAATTAAATAAAAACTATTTAACTGTTGTTAAGCACAAATGCTTTTTAATTTTTAAGTTACTATTATAATGTCCATCAGATTTATATCAAGTAAGTAAAAATGCTCTTTCCATTTTATCATGATAAATGCATGATATTATGATGAATTTTATTTTAAATAAATTAAACGCTTATTCTATGCTCTTTAGTTTTTATAAAAATATTAAATTATTAAATAATGTGTACTAGATTAATAAACATATGCTAGATTTAGTAGTGATTTACGTGTAGTTAACAAGTAATTTTTAGCAATATCTTGACAATTTCCTAATTCATATTGTATATACAGTTAAACCTTTGAATAATTGCACACCCATAACAAGGTAATCTCATTTGTGCATTATTAGACCATTTTACATGTTTAATTATTTCTGAATAAGCGAAATTCTCTATAAGAGACAAGTTTGTCTTGCTCAAAAAATTCTCACTTTTAGAAACATAATTGTATATTTATTTTAGCATGCTATTATGCTAGTTATGAATACCTTGCTGATTAATTAACTAATTAAATAAACTTTCAGGTACAGTTGTCATACTCATTTTATCAGTGCATTCTGCTCTGAGTGGATGTCCTGCATCCGAGTTAATCAAACCATGTGTTTGCAAGGATAAGGAAGTTTCGTGTTTAGGGGACGGAGATATAGATTTGGTTAAAATATTTGAGTCATTTTCAAAAAATTTGCCAAAATCTGAGAAACACTTCAAATCATTTCATTTGTCAAACACTGCGATAACTGAACTCAAAGACAACACATTCAAAGACATCACTTTTGATGAGATCGAGATAAGTAATTGCAATAATCTTGTAACTATACAGAACAATGCTTTCATTCAAACTAAACTTGTTACTAAAAGTCTTAATATTTCATATAATGTAAAATTAAATTCACCTGATAACACCATATATGAAATGCTATCCAAATTCGTCCAAGTTGAAAAATTATATTTAATTAATAATAATATAACAGAAATTCCATCAAGAGCATTTAAGGTTTTAATCGGATATCAAGATAAATTGACAGATTTAGGCATATTTGGTCAGTCATATAAATCAATAGGAAATAATGCATTTTCTGCTCTTAGAAGTCTTATAAACCTTGAAATTGGTTATACATCAATTGACAATATCCCTGAACATGCTTTTGAATTTGATGAACAAAATGATAAAATTCTAAACATCCATATTCAAGATAATTCAAAATGTAATAGCTCATGTTTTAATGAAGGATTATTGACTCATTTTAAACGTCCTGTATATTTTGACCTTGGTTATGTAAATAATACCTTTACTTATTTGGATGAAAAAGTGTTTTTAAAGTTCTTTAAAGTTAATGAAAAGAATAAGATTAATATGTACTATCAAAAATTAAACTGTGATGACTGCAAAAACTATTGGCTTAAAAAGCATCCTGATCTTCTTAATAGAATTAATAATTTGAAATGCTCCAATGGAAAAGATTTAAATAACACTGATAATTTTGCTGATTGTAGTCCATTTATTAAATTAAGACCATGTCAATATGAGAAGACTACTAATGAAATATACTGTGGCGGAGATTATAATATGGACTTAAAGGGAATTTTCTTCAACTTCTCCCAAGAATTGAACAAAAATGAAAAAAATTTTAATAGATTGTTTCTAGATAATACTGCAATCAAAACATTGGAAGAAAACACATTTAGTGACATCACATTTGATACTATCTTGATTCAAAATTGTAAAAATCTAAAAAATATTCATGGAAACGCCTTCACATCAACAGATTTGGTAACCAAGAACATATATTTTGAAAGTAATAAAAATTTAGAATCACCGGACAACTCAATATTTGCAGCATTAAGTCGTTTTGTAGTGATTGAGGATATAATCCTGAGGGGTAACAATTTTAAAATTATCCCATCAAATGCTTTTCAACCCCAAAATGGATATCAGGATAAACTTAAAAAAATAGGTCTTATTGATGATTTTACAAAATTGGGAAGTAATGCATTTTCATTCTTGACAAATTTGGAATCAATTTCTCTTGATTATGCTCGTTTTGATTTAATCCCGGACAATGCATTTGCTTTTAATATGCCATCTAATAAAAGACTTATCTTGGATTTTTCTGGTTGTCCGTATATTAACAATACATCATTTAGCCCAAATGCTCTGAAAAATATAAAACGCCCTGTTGAAATTATATTTGGTTATATTCTTAGTAATCCACCTATAACAAACATAACATATTTAAATGAGCAAGTCTTTCATCCGTTCCTTTTGGAAGACGATAGAAATATTATCAGATTCGCAAATCAATTTACCTTGCTTGATTGCAATGATTGTCGAAATTATTGGATAAGAAAAAATCCAATTTTAATACAACAATTAGATTCAATTGGCTGCATAAACAAGAAATTATTTAATGATACTGATAATTTTAAAAATTGTTCTGTTTGAATTAATTGCATCTTGTATTTCTAAATATCAAGAACGTTATTAATTTTTATATTAATGAATAAACAAAAATTTTAATTTTAATTTGTAAAAGTTTATTTATTAAATTAAATTAAACATTCTTGGTGACTCATGAAAAATAATAAATTAATATCAATAAAACTATTAAGTTTTTAATATTTTATTTTTTAAAAATAATTGATTCCGAAGTAATTTTAAAATAAAAACAATCTAGTTATTAATTTTTTAAAAATCACCTTTAAAAAATGACAATAAAATGAAAAAAAAAGTTTCCAGTTGAGAGAATGAACAAGTTACATTATAGTTATATAGTATGCACGGGTCGCCATAGGGGATGGGTAAGCGCGGATACCCCCCTGATCTTCGCAAAAAATTGTAATACAAAACCGCAATGAAACGAGGCCCCCTCGATTTTGGCTACCGGCCAAAGGCCGGTTGCCATTTTCTTCGTTATTTTTGCTAATTTAGTTAATTTAACTCGATTTAAATTGTATTTAAGCTAAATTAAGGGTAATTTAGCCAAAAAATAGCAATTTAACGTATATGTTGGGACAAAATGGCGTATTTTTTGCCGCCATCTTGAATTGGCGGCCATTTTATCCCTCCCCTCACCAATAAATATTTAAAGATTATATCCAAAAATGGTTTTGAAAACCTTAACATTATTTCTATAAAGAGTACTTGATTTGTCGAGGTTTATAAGCGTTGTCAAACTGTGTTTTTTAACATCGACAGTTGAAGTTTAATTTAAGCGGACACCCATGGTTGTTGGGAGTGGGAGTTCCTTTAGTGGCCCAAAGAGTTGCTAGACCGAAATTTCGAAAATGTTATTGAAAGAATAACTTTTAACAATATTCAAAATAATTAACTTTATTATTTAAATTTAAAATTAAGACAGTTAAAATAAAGTTAACATCAATATAAAAATAAAACACAATTTAAAGTCGATTAAAAATTGAATCAATTATCTGCTAGTTTCTCAACAATCCTTGTTGCTTGTTCCAATCGTTTCTCATTATGAATTCTTGCTGAAATTGCTTTAAGTTTATTATTCATCTCAACGTCATTTATTACCGTCTCAATGGCATCATAGAGCGATTGCTGGCTCAAATCATTATAAGCAATACGTACACCAAGTTTAAATTCATGGATGCGTTCAGCGCTATCATATGCCCCATCACAAAATGGTACCACAATTTGTGGAACGCCAAAGTAAAACGCCTCGGTAATGCTATTATTTCCACCATGATTAATAAACACATCCACAATAGGCAAGATCTGTTTCTGATTAATAAATTTAGATCCCCACATGTTACTGGTTAAGTTGAAGGAAGAAGGATTACTTCCAGTTACCACGATAAAATAATGTTTGGACCTGGATAGAGTGTCCACCATTACTTGCATAGTTTTAGCATGAGCTGAAAGAATACGCCCAAATGATACTAGTATCAATTTGTTGTCGCCTTTTCTTTTCAAAAATTTTGCCAAATCAGTATCCAAGTTCACATTTTCGAAGTCTTGAGGTTGTTCATCCAATGATACATCCAATCTGAATGTTTTGTCAAGAGCATTTTCTGAGAATTTGTAATCAATTTCTTTAGGATAGATGTAGAAATTCAAGAAAGGTGATTTCAACGAGTAACTATGTCCAAGACCATATCCTCTTATAAAGTAAAACGAATTGTGCATTACAGTATTTAGGGCTCTGGATAGAAACATTGTCAATTCAGAATGTTCTGTAAAATAATTCTTGGCAAATTATAAATTCATTCCATAAAAAATTATAAATTTAAAAAAATTACCTTGTCCAATTAGTTGGTGTTCCTTGAATAGATATAATGGATTAGCGCTCCAGAAGTTTACCCATGGCTTTCCCGAGCAACATATTGATGGATATTGAGTATAGTCATCCACGATAATCGCATCAGGCCCAAAGTTTCCAATAAGATTTTTGAACAACTTGTCCTTTTTAGTGTTATACAAGAATATTTTTGCAAATACTTTAATATTGCGGAAAAACATTATGATGTTATCCAGCAAAGTTCTGTCTTTGTCATAAACAAGTGAATTTGCGATCTCATCATTACTTATATCATTTTCGTGATAACTTTGAGTATTTAAACCATTATCATGATATAATTGGTCTTCATATTTGTGGTTGAACATTAAAACATCATGACCACTTTTTTGCAAATTCTGAGCAAGTCCAATCATAGAGTGGATATGACCACCGTGATTTAATGGCACAAACAAAATTTTTAACTTTTTTTTCATTTCAGAATAATGAAAATTATGATTTTAATAATAATTTTTTCCAGTATTTATTTTAAAGATTTGACCTAGATTGTTATATTTCCTTCTGACCTAAATCTTTCATACTTCCTGTTTTATTTGACATTATTTAAATGTGCCATGGGATTTTCATAACACTGAAGCTAATCTAAATTTACACAGGTTAAAAATCTGTATAAATCTAATCATTCTCTTTCAATTTTAACTCTTTTTTTAAAAGATATAATAACTCATCTGATTTTTAAAAAATTTATTCATCTTGGAAAATTAATAATCTAGGTGATTTTTTAAATAAAACTATAATTTACAATCATTTTACTAGGTCATTAATAAAAATGATATAAATTGAGGTTTTAAACTTTCATTGACACAAAACTGAATGAACTTCCAGGATATGCTTCCAAAAAATATCTTTTCCTAACAAATTTAGATAAATAGTGCTTATCTAGGGTGTTCAAAGAAAAATGTAATTAAAAAAGCATCCGTAAAGTTTGAAATTTTCCAAAAAACTAAATTTAATTTTAAAATCTTAACATTACGTCTATTGAGAAGAACCGTTAGGATTAACCTGCCGCGGATTTTGTACTAACTCGGAATATGCCCGGGAGACAAACGTCACAGGCAATTGAAATTATATTCATTCGAATCTTTATCAAGAGTAGATTCTAAAAATGTAAAAATTAGCTGCGAATCACCATAAACAAGGCCACATCCGAGGCCCGAAAGTTCCACTATTGGAACGTGAAATTAAGATTTTGAAGATTAGTTTTTGAAAGATGAGTTTTAAACCTTAATCATTTCAACAATAGTTTAAATGTGTTGAGCTTTGAATGAACTTTTGAAAACAATATTCAGGTTTTCATTATAAGTCAGTGAGAATAGTATGTATTGAAATTGAACTTCAAAATAGTGTTTACTCTTTCAACAAAAGTTTAAAACTCATCTTTCAAAAACTAATCTTCAAAATCTTAATTTCACGTTCCAATAATGGAACTTTCGGACCTCGGATGTGGCCTTGTTTATGGTGATTCGCAGCTAATTTTTACATTTTTGGAATCTACTCTTGATAAAGATTCGAATGAATATAATTTCAATTGCCTGTGACGTTTGTCTCCCGGGCATATTCCGGGTAAGGGGTAAAACAAAACTCATCTGATTTACATTGTAAAAGGAAACCTCTGTTTTTTAAACCCCTAGAAAAACATTTTGGGGGACAACCCTAATATTTTTGAGAAAATTTTTAGGCTAAAATCCCAATAAAGTTGCTTCTTTTTGCTTGACAAGTTGAGAGGTCATAGAGAAGGAATATTTTAAAAATGTCTATAAAGAGCATTGATCCCTTATTGAACCCTGATTAAATTCTAAAATTATTTAAATAATTAGCTCGAAAGGGATATTATTATACTGAACAACAGAACATATCCAAAAAATGCTTTATTTACAAAAAGAGAGGATGCCCTTGTACGTTTCAGGCGTTTCTTTAAGCAGTTTTACGCTGAATAATACAAAGACTAATTAAATCATCTAGTATATTTAAATATTAACTACTTTTTTTAAATTTATAATTTTAAATAAAATAATTTAAACAATTAAAACGCTATTTATTGCAAACTTAACATAAGTTGAATTAGGAAATGGTCTAAATTCAAACGCTAGTAATTTACATAATCATTTTCATTAAAAAAAACTAGAGCATCATGGTGAAAATTGTATAATTTTAAGTGATTCAATATTCATGTCTTAAATTTATTTATTCGTATTTGTATTGAATTCCAATTGGCTTTGATTTTGAAACAAATGTATGAAAGACTAAAATATAAAAACACCAAAACTATGAGCGTATGTCTACTCTTATGGTAGTCCTCATCAGATAATAAGTACCGATACATCACTGAAGAGATCTGATCCTCAGAACAACGACCAAAACCATAGAATAAAACTAAAATATGTTTGAAGCAGTGACTTGATGGTACTAGGTCACACAATCTTCTGCCAAATTGAGAGTATGTCCAATCAGTTGGTGATTGATTTGAAAATGAGAAATTTACTACAATTATTGTTAGGGCTCCTAATAAAGGCGAGGAACTGAATATGGTGGCCACTAAATAACCCAGTGTTTGATAACACATTGAGTTGAGCCAAAAGATGAGAAGCATATCAGGGAAGGCCTCATATTGCAAAACTCTTATATTAATAATGGCCACAAAACACACCATTATTATCGTATTGGGTATCAAATCCATGAATACTTTAACCACGAAGAATGAGTCAGTGCTATACCATTCTTGAAATGAAATAAAATAAAATAAAATGGACAGGTCAAAATATAAATACATTAAAGTTTTTGCATAGTTTATTTCTTAGACTGATTGGACAATACTCACGATTACGAAATTCGTTATTAAACATTACTGAAAGAGATGAGAAGGAGAGGGCACTACATATAAGAATCATGGTTGATTGAAACATAATTGAAAATATAATATATCCGTTCGCATAGCCTAATATTCTGTCCTCTTCTATGTCATCGTATGTCTTGAGACAATTATTAGAAAATGTGGGAATACAACCGGAGGGCCCCTCGAGATTGAAGTTAAAATGTTGTGTTATATAGAAAGCGGTCCCCAAATAAAGGGTGTATTGTATTAATAGTTGGAACCAATTGTAACGAACCGTAAATATAATCATTCGGACGAATAAATACCACATTTCTTCTAATGATATCGTTTTTGATTGAATGGGAATACCATTCGGAAAGTGATTGAGATCTTGAGTTAATATTTTGTCATAAGATTTAAGATCATGTGATGTCTTATTTGATAAGACCATAACGAGTGGATCAGTAGGTCCTTCAGCTCCTATTCTTAGAAGAACTTCGATTGGGATTTGCTTTTCATTACAAGTGATGTCACACTCATATAAATGATTTCTCAAATCCTGTGGTCGACCAGAGAAGACACAAACCCCTCCTTTGGCCAAAACATATAACAAATCAAATATCATAAGAATTTCGAGGTTTGGCTGATGTATGGATGTTATGATCGAAAGATTGTATTTTTTAGCCAAACATTTATAGAAACTTATCATCTGTTCAATAGATTTATTAATATAAGAATTGATAAATAATTGTCATATACTTACCAATAGAGCAGAATAACTGTCGACACCAGAAGTGGGCTCATCCACACAAATAAGATTTGGCTTTACTCTTGATGTCAATTCCATTGCCATAACTATTCTCTTCTGTTGGCCAGAACTGCATTTTTCTATATTATTATCTTTTATGTCATTTATGGCTAATTCTGTCATTAATTCATTGATATTTTTGTGGTGATTGACATCTTTCCCCGTATTCTTCAGCCGAGAGGAATAAATAAGGGTTTGTTTAACAGTCAACCCATTGATTATATGCTTCCTTTGATCCTGTGATATAAAACAAGCCCTAATCCTCTCAAATTTACTCATAAATATCTTGGAGTCTTTTGTCATTAATTTATTATACTCTCCATTCAAACATTTTAATAAAGAGGTCTTTCCGGCACCGGAGGGGCCCAACAGTGCAGTTAAAGTACCAAATCTAATAAAACCATTGATTCCTCTGAGAATCAATTTTTCATTTGAATAAAAGGTTTTCTCGACTTTCAAAGTCATGTCAATCCATGCAATACATAGTGTTTTGGCATAAATTACTTCTTTTTCATCCACTTGTAAATCAATGGTCTGAAACCCAATAGAAGTAATAATCACATCTTTACTAATTTTGTCGCACTCTTGATAAAAATTTACCTGTGTTCGATTTTTATAATAGTAACTATTTTGGGTTTCTCTAGAAATGACCTGTAGTTCAAATTTAGTGGTTTTAACATTTTGTCTTTTGGGCAATAAATAGCTATGAAGATGAGTCCATAGACAGTGGTTATAAATGAGCAAGATAGCTGTAAAGCCCAAAACCTTGTAGGTTATTAACTGTGTCCATATGTAAAATGATTGCTCCCAATATTTGTCCTTATCTTCCAAATCATTTACATATAATATCTTTGAGATCATGTTTTGTGGGCAGCGCTCGAAGCCATAGATGGATATAATTATCATATTATTTACAAAAGTATACGTTGATGTATACGTCATATATCTAATAACCCTAGACAAATAGTTTATATGAACGAACTGATTTGAAAATATAGAGCTAGATACTGCAAATGCTAATGATAGTAGAATACAAATTGTCTCGTATCGAAATAAAATAATGGCCATAAAATTTGCTAGCTCATTGATTGTATGGAAAATTAACTGATAAGCATAGAAATAAGCCCAGAATCGTTTTGATTCACTTGGTTGATTTGATAGATAAAATGTGAGCGTTGAGCACAGGCTGGCATTTATTGTGGTTGGAATCAAATCTGTAATGCTTTCCGTCAGGAAATACACTCCACTGCTATACCAATCTGACAGAAGAAATATATTAAATACAATATTATCTGTAAATACAATCATTTTGTAAATAATAAATAATTAACACTAGTTTTTTGATCAGAATTATCCCAAGATTCTGTTCTTATAATGCATGGTGCACTAACGAGAGTGGTGAACAAGGAACTAGCATGATACTAGATAGGAATTCCAGAAACCAACTTAGTGACTAAAACTCAACTACCTAGTATTTATTAAAAATAAGAAGAACTTTGATATATTTTAAATTCTACATAAAATATAGTAAAGATTATCAACTAAACTATAAGCCATTAGGGAAGGCCAAGGGGGAATCCCAAAACGACATAAACTCGAAGTTTCAAGGACCTTGAATTTACTCATCTCCTGGTTTCGAAATAGAATAAATAAATAAAATACTACTCAACTGTTCTGATGTTCATAAGAAAAAACGTTTTGTTTGTTAACCTTGACCATTACCGAGAGCATACATTGCAACACTTGAAATATCCAGACAACACAAGACAATAATGTTAAATTTTGCCACATTATGTTATCGAGATCTATCTGTTCCATACAACTCCTGTCAATTGTCTTATTGATAACAATACAGTCGTCATGTTTTCCAACATCTGAGGGGTAGAGTAGAGTATAGACCAGAGCTATGATTAGAAGTGTTGTCAGATTGACAAACATTTTTCTGTAATTATAAGCAATAAATTCAGTGAAACCCCTTTCGAGCAGTAAATAGACGTCTTTTAAGAGAAATCTTTTGTTTCGGTGTTTAATGAGTTTCAGTTTCGTTTCGTTTATTCGTTTTTCAATCATATCCTTCGTTTCTGAAGAGGTTTTGTCTCTCAACTCAACTATTCTTTTATCATTTGAGTCATTAGAGCCGATAGTAATCAAGGTTTCGATCGGCACTTGATTTTCATTACAAAAAATACCGCATTTACTCAAATGGTTGGGTAATTGTTGAGGTGTTCCCGAATAGACACAAACCCCTCCTTTGGCCAAAACATACAAACTATCAAATATTTGTAAGACGTCTGAATTCGGCTGATGTATAGTCGATATGATTGTTATGTTTTGCTTTAATGACAACTCCTTTAAACATTTGATTACCTTATATTCAGAACAGAATTGTTTTAATTAATTAATATTTAATATAAAAAGAATTTCAATGACTGACCACTTCTGCGATATTACTGTCCAAACCAGTGGTGGGTTCGTCACAGAACATCACATTAGGCTTTTTCTGTGCCGTCATCTCGAGAGCAATGGCCAGTCGTTTCTGTTCCCCTCCACTACAGTTCTGGACCTTTGTGTTCATTGTGTCGGATATAAGGAGATCTGACATTATTTGATTGACATTTAATTCGTGATCAAAGTCTGGTCCGCAGTCACTGTTCTTGAGTTTTGAGGCGTAAATCATATTTTGTTTTGCAGTCAAACCCATAATAAGGAAATCCTTTTCGTTGTGTCCAATAAAAGTCGAACGTATCTTCTCTGAAGTATTTAATCGTATTTTAGTTTCTTTACTCAGTTTTGAATTATTCATTCCATTCAAACACTTCAATAGTGATGTGAGACCCGCACCCGACGGTCCCATCAC
>JAQIWF010000243.1:0-22894 GCA_034694965.1 Ceratozetes gracilis
CTGTTAAGACTCACTTGAATAGAATTATAATTAAATGGCAAAGGAGTCCACAAGACTTCCAATGGATAAGACTAAAAATAGTAACAAGGAATCTGTTAAGACTCACTTGAATAGAATTATAATTAAATGGCAAAGGAGTCCACAAGACTTCCAATGGATAAGACTAAAATAGTAACAAGGAATCTGTTAAGACTCACTTGAATAGAATTATAATTAAATGGCAAAGGAGTCTAATATGTGCAAACATCTAATATCCAAATTATGACTGGTACTACTCAAATAAATCATATAAAAATCCGAGAAAGGATAACCCTCCAACTATCAAATATAACCTGACAACCTCCAGCAAACTAAAAAGATGTACTAGCAAATGTGATTGGGCTTCTCAAGTATATTAGAGGAGCCAACGTACAACAACAAATGATTCATCAAGTTCTAAAACCTCAAACAATTTTGGTTCACTTTGGTATAGATTATGCTAATCGTTCAGACAGTAATCACAGTCACGGAGGTTTCCCCCACATAGCATAATCACAAAACATAACATTTTTATTTAAATTACCTTGTTAGTAGGTCTCACCGTCGTCTGATTGAATACCATGTTAAATGAGTTACCTACTCATTACTTAAAATCAAAGATAGGCAATGAATGCCAAAAATCAACATTTTGCATGCTCAATGTGAGCTTTTAGGTTTATTTAATATTAAGTGTGAATGGGCAAATTCAAGTTTATCAGCAATTAGCAATAAATAACAAGCTTGGTTATATCTATATATTTGTCCCTTATGTCGTTCGTTGCTGGTCTATGCTTTACATCATAGTTAAAAAGAGTATAGAACTCAACAAACCTTTGTCTGAGTGACCCAGTGCTGTCCCAAAACGTCCTCTGTTATGCCTTCACAAGGCCTTCAACAAGGGGCAACACCCCAGGTGTTAAATAAAACACTTTTTAGTTCAAATATTTTATTATTATTATCTTAAATCATATACAAAACAACAGTTTTTATTAAATATTATTGAATATTATATAGACTTTACTTTGCACTCAAATTGTTAATGAATTTATACCCTCTGTTCTGTACTTCTCATCACTAACATACAGGACTGAATGGCCGCCACTCTCATAGAGCTGCAGCTTTTCATCCACTTCTTTGTCTCTGCAGTTGCTATGGTGATAGAGACTGCTCTCATCTCAATTATTGATTTGTTTGACAGTATTAGTCACTCGGATCTCTATTTTTCAATCATTTTTATTCTCATATAAATGACTTGAGACTAGAATTCATTGGCCTATGATTTAGGAAATCAGGAAATTTTCAATGAATTCAACGATAAATTATAATCAAAAGCTATATGTTTCGTGAAATATATATATATTCACAAACATAGCATTAATATAAGAGGAACTGACTTTACAAACGACACGTTTCAACATTTGTCAATATATTACTTGATTTGAAGGAATAAAACCTTCAAAAAACGGCAATTTATTGCAAAAGTCATACTATAATAGAACCAAATATAGATTTATTGCATTCATTGTTGTTTTACTAATTTGACGATAATATTGCAAGTTTACTTAAATTTGGCCATTAAATGGCTCTTGTTTGGATTTTTTGTTTTGATTTTCTCCGGTTTAAAGAGTTTCCTTCAATTACTTGAGAATTAATCTAAAGTTACAAAAGTAATGAATCCAATAAAAGATGAGTTATTGCTATTGTTTTACTCAAAGTAAAGAACTAAAGACTAGAATCTAAAGACCTTTACTAAAGAAATCGTTGAAATTATTATTTCTTTCTTTCTTTTGAAACATTTATTTATTTCTAATTTATTTTTTGGTTCTCTTCCACCAGAAAACGACTCGATTTTATTTTTCGGGTTCTTTTTGTTGTGAACTACTTTTAAACCATAATTTATTTTTTTCTTCAAAATAATTGCAAAGAATTGACACAAACTTTGCTAGAATTCACTGAAGCTCTAAATCATATGTAAAAAAGGTTTTTTCTTTTGGAGCAAAATCTTATGGATTAAAAACAATATAAATTATTTATGAACTCTGGAGTTGTCTCACATGGAAACAGAGTTTTAATATTTTAAAGGCTGTACTCAGAAATACTCTTGAATTGAAGGAGATTTTCGTATCCAGTGAAAGATGTGCCCCATTTTTTGCCGAGTGCTGTTTCAGAGCACTAGTTTGTTTGGTCGAGTGTTTACTCGATATAATGTATGACTTGAATGTATAAAAAATTATTTCGTATGAAAATTCCTATTCGCAAAAAATACATAAAACCCAATAAAAATCAGATAAAGAAATCTTAAAATTTTTACTTTTATTGCAATCAATGGTTTCAAAGAAAGCAAAAAAAAAAAACATTTGAAATAAAATTTCCTCTCACTTCACAAAAAGCCATTGATTTGATTGAGTTTTTATGTAATAACGTTAGGACTAAAAGTTTCATCAAATAAAAGGATAGGCTTTTAAGGAGACAATAATTTGGATGATAAGTGAGCCCTAATATTATCGAATATAAAAAATGAATTCGACGCCCGAAACGCTCGTCAGTCTGTGCCGTTCACTCTATTTGATCCATACATTTGTGGCATTACTTCTTTGCCACTCAGTCTGTCTTCGCTCAAACTCTTTTTTGACTCATCTTTTTGTGTCCAACTTTATTGCAAAAGCGATGACTGAGTGCTGAGCGCATCGACACCTAAATTCATAAGTAATTATCTTCTGGACCAGACATATACAGATTCAATCAATCTTTATATTAGTGCCAAAGCCTGTCCTTAGGTTCAACTTTTTTGTCGAGAGTTTGTTGTGTGAGTGCTCTCACAACACAAAAATCTTTTTGAACATTAGGTACGAGGAAAAACGCGTCCAAAATGTGATTAAGTAATTAAATTGAATTTCATATTTTGCTATTTATTTTACAAAATTGTATAATTGTTTCGTTAAATTGATGTTTGCCTCGAATTTATTTGTTTTTTGGGTATAATTTAATCGTTAGAATCAATTAATTTATTTTTGGTTTTAGAGAATTTATTAATGAGTTTAATATCAGTTGAAATCTTTGGGCTCACAAATAATTGGTGATAATTATTACTAAAACAAGATTTGTCTGTAGTCTTACACGAAAACAATTTATAAAATGCTAGGAATGAACGCATTCTTCTTCACTGCTATTCAATGTCTTATCAAAGTCATGGGTTTTCCTCTGTAGTAACCGTTGCGTTGAAATAGAGCTCAAATACGAGTCACAAACATAAGTTGCTTTCAATTGAATGGCAGACAAAGACTTAATTTATAAGAAAAATACATCGAAATTATATAATAATATGGTTTGTGCTGAAAGGTATGTGCATTTCTCCGAGTAATAGGGTTTTTGTGATCTCAAAATTAGTGATACAATCGTAAGAATTCATACAATTTGTTGCCAAACATTCATCAGATTATAGAATAATTTCTTTTATTATAAGATGTGATCTCTAATGATATTATTATACTTTTTATTTGTCTATAAAGTTGTTGTTTGGCTCACAAATACACAGAATTTCATTATTGTTTCACATAATAACTTAATTATTAGAAATTGAGTTTCTCTTTGTTTTATTGATATTCGGCTCTTTGTTCGTGCAATTTGTGTTTATCAACAGAATTGGACCAAAAATGAAATTCTTTGTCAATAAATAATAAAATATTTATTTGAAAATGTATTTCAAATGAAAATATTTGAATTGATTGAATGGAAGGCAAAAACAAGAATCAAAATAAGAGGAATTTGTTTCTCTCCGATCAAAATGAAATTCCCGAACGAATTTAAAAGTGACTAAAAATAGGAGAGAAAGACGACTGAATTGGTTCTGGTATTAAACTTTTTAGAGAGAGAGAGCCCTAAATACTAAATCCATGTAAACAGGAGTAATTGGATGCCAGTCCTCAACAAAAGCCTTCCCTAAAGGGCATCAAATATTTATAACCAATTGATGAAAGAATTTTAAATTTCTTTTGTGACTCAAATTAACTTTAAATCTCATAAATATTACAACACTTTGTTTTAATACGAAAATCTGATTTCTTACGTCTTCACGAAAGAGCTTTAAAGCCATTAATTTAATACAAGTAATGATCAATATATTAATGAATTCATAAATTAAAAATGATTTTAATACAAAATTGTGTTTCGCTTTCAATACTAATTTGTGACATGGATTCCAGGATTTGCTTTAAGCCAATTGAAAGTAAATTTAAGTATAAATAAGAAAACTTTAGGGGAAAAAAGAAAAACACGAATTAAAAATGAAAATATCACAAGAAATTGAAGAAATATTTCGATAAATTAACGAATTTCTTAGTTTTGCGGTAAATATCCTAATATTTGTACAGTCAGTGAATATGAGTCTTATCTTATTGTCGATTAGAGAGACTTTTTTTCACATTTCATTTCAAATACTTATTGATCGGAAAAAATAAAATCAACCAAAAAGTTGTTTGAAATGCATTTCGTATTAATAAATATATGTCATATGAAAACCTAAATTTATTTTTTCCGTTTCGAGGAGTGATTTGTCTCTCAATACTATATCGCAATAATTTTTCTCTCGGACCGACTTTTGGCTGAAAAAGCGTTTGAACTTAAATTCGTTGAATCTATAAAATAGGGCCAAAAAGTATAAAATTCATTAGACTTTTCATACAAGAGTTTGTAATTTGAAAATGATTTGAATCATGCAAATAGTAATTATAGTCTTTACCTTCGATTAGGTTATTATGCATTTTTCTCGATGGGAGAGCACAGTGTTTAGCGCCGACACAACTCTTCAATTTGTTGAGCTGTCGTCTCAACTCTTCCAAAGTTGTGAACTCGAGATCATAAACCGAATTTCTGAGCTATACATTCAACCGAAGATAATTGAAGACAAAATGAGACACACGTTATATACCATTAATTATGTGAAAGAATAGAAGAATTTATTGAATTCATGAATCATTGCATCCAATGTATGCCTAATGTCAGTCCAAATGTATGGCTGAGTATCTGCTGTGTGTCTATTGTATGCCTCAGCGTCTCACAAATGATGCATACAATGGGACAGACATACAATCGACATGTGATTCAACAATCAATAGACTAAACGATATTAAAAGAGTACCAAATATACGGTAATTATACCTGATATGGATCTGTCAATAGGTTGTAATATGTAATAAAACCGGTGACGAACTCGCAGTACAGATAATTATGGGTTGAGTTTATTGTTCTAGAGCACCAAAAACTATTGTTGTTTGCATTCTGACAGAAACAAAACGGCCCTTCTGTTAATCGGGGAGAAAAACAACTATAAATGATATCTATTAAATTTATCTATCAATTTATTGAATTGCATTCTTGCTCTTTCTCTAGCCTTTCAGATAAATATAATTATTTAATTTAGAAGAAAATCAAAACACATTTATCTAATATCTAGACTTTGATCAAGTAATTGATCCCAACTTTTTTGCAACGAACAGATTATTTGGAAAAATAGCACTTCTTATGAAACAATACTTGAAAGTAATTGAAAATTGTTTTTCGCTAAATTTGATAACAAGTTTACGAGAGAGCGACAAGAGATCAATCAAATTGTGAGCCAAAGAGTTTTTGAGCCTTCATTTCAACAAAGTATTGAATGATTAAAGCATTTGCCGAACCCTTAAAATGAGTGGTTTTCGCAAACTTATTATTATTAACTGTTGTGTTGTATTGCAAAATGTTTTGATTTTTATCGTTTTGTTCACAATTTACACGCAAACAACTCTTCGCTCAGTTATTATTCATTCAAAAACATTCAACAAATAAAGGCTTTGCTTTGCATTTATTGTTAAATCAAAAGAATATTTTTGGCTTTAAATGAGAAAAATGATTGAAAATAGAGCTCGAAGTCAAATAGGGATTGAATTTGAGCCAAAACTATAGGAATATGGAATAAATTAATTTTGTTAATAGACTGGAGAAGAAAATCATTAATAAATAAGAATTTATTGATTGACAGCCCTTTTGACTACTTTTACACAATTAATGAATATTCGCTCTAATGATGAGTTTGAGAATAAAGACTTTCACTCAGAAAAGAGACATTTCCTTCTCAAACAAGAGAAGCATTGCATTCATATTTTGGCCCTTTTCTCAAAAATAATGAATTTCAAGTAAAATGAGCTCAGATTGAGTCCATCTAATGATTACATCCAATGATTTGGAGTTTGATTCCAAAAGAATGACTATAAGAGTAATAATAATAATAATAATAACAATAATGGGAATAATAGGAATGGATTACTAGGTTCGCGATTTCCAGAAATGATTGTTCTGGTTGTTGGCTAATTCTGATTAAT
Organism: Ceratozetes gracilis; assembly: GCA_034694965.1. Taxonomy (NCBI): domain Eukaryota; kingdom Metazoa; phylum Arthropoda; class Arachnida; order Sarcoptiformes; family Ceratozetidae; genus Ceratozetes; species Ceratozetes gracilis. The sequence goes on from JAQIWF010000243.1 coordinate 6,375, forward strand.
CTGGGTACAAATACAGCAACAAATACAAGAGAAACAATTTTTATAATTTAGTAAATAAGTCAACGATATCTCCGAAAAAGTAGATATCATTAGTGAGACTTCAATTTACATAAGAATATAGTTTTGTTTCGTAAACGCAATTTTTGATCATTTGATAAATAATTGTTTGGCTTTTCTGGGCTCACATTCAAATTTTCACTGAATAATAGCATAACGAACAGCACAGCACTTGGAACAGGCATAACAAACATAGGGAAGAGTAGAGCTATTATTCATTATCTCTTATTATATGTGAGAAAGTTAGTGAATCAACAAATAATGATTAATATTATAATATCTATTCTCTGAGACTAACCATTCATCTAATTTATACGGAGAGTATTTTTCTCCTCAATTATAATCGAAAGCAACAAAACTCAGTATATATTTATTTTTGAGTGAATTTCTCGTTTATTAATCAAATTCTGCTCTGATTTTCAATATTTTTGCCTTATCTCAAACATGAGTTACAATTTCGAGTCGTGAGCCATGGGTTGAGAATCAAAGATAAAAAAGAATCAGAAGAACTTGTATATCAGGGCAGAGATATATCCCCCCGTGGGGGTTTTCTCCACAAATTACTATTTTCAAAGTGTAAAAGAGATAAAAGACTTCGATCTGTTGAACGCATTTTTTATTAAAATCTTATTAAATGTGTGTCGATTTGAAACTTGCAAATACGCCAAATAAATGCCACATCAGAAGTGCAATGCCCTCCACAGCTCTGGACATCAAATAAAATATTCTATAAATACTCTCATAACACCCCATAACAGCCCATAACAGTGAATAAACTATTAAATTGATAAACACTCCGATTAATGAATGTATCAAATGGTTTCTCAAAAGTGTTATGGTTTTTGCTAAAATCAAAACATTATTTCAAATAATATTTAAAAATTTAAATGTATTTCATTGTATGGAAAAATGATATAATTTCTAAGTTTTCGATTAAATCAAATCCACATTTTTGGCAAAAGTTTAATCATTAAATCATTTTTCAATTGGGGTTAGAAATCGCCAGAAGAGTTATTTCTTTATTACCGGTGCCTCCAAAAAAATAAAATAATTTCTTTTGCTATTTGATGGCATAAAAGTTGATTATAATTCAGTTGAGTTCCTAATTTGAATACATTATGGGCTGAGAAATGTATAAATGAAAGCAAATAAATACAACTCACAAAAGAATATAACTTTCAAATCAATCTCTCAAAAGGAAAATCTATTCAATAATTGTTTGGTTATTGAAGTGAATGTGATTTAGATTTAGATTCCGATATGAGGAACAGTGCAGTTGAATGCAGTTATCTGCACACACTTTGCCGGCTTATATACCGGTATATTAAAAAAACAAAATCCATTACAAAAGTGTTTCGGTTGCTATAAAATGTGAATAGATTTTTATGAATTTTTGTCCGCAATTGAGGAAAATTTCATTAAAAAGTTTATTGAATAAGTTTTTCATTCAAAATGAAATTACGTGATATAACAGATATGAGTCTCAACCCAGAGATCAGGAAAATGTGAGACGACTTAATGCTGAGAATATGAGAGAATGAGTGCTCAAAAAAGTCAGGGCTCTGAGCAACAAAATTATAGCTTTTTAAACCTTCTGTCAATTTAATGGTATTTTTTATGCAAAAATCTATTCATTAAAATCAATTCAGTTTATTAATGAGAGTCAGCTCTAAACGAAAGCGTTTCACAAATGCATGAAAATTGTTTGCAATTATTTTTGTAACGAATTCTGACTTTAAGTAAATCTCTGACAGAAACTCATGTCTAATGTCAAGGAAGAGAATTCCTGTGCACTTATGCCGAGTCATTCATATTTAAAATAAATATAATAATAAAATAATTGATTAATTTGTCGTTAGAAATGATTATACAGTAATAATGATGGCTTCAAATTAGTCCTGTGCTCTAAATTCATAAGTCGTTTGTCGTTCACAAATTCCACTGCGTTTTTGAAAATTGATTTGACTCGAGCACACTGTGCGCTCTTTGAAGAGAAGGCTCTCCGAAACTATTCATACAATTATAATGTTTTAGTCATTCAAACGATTCATGAATTCTATTAATATGTAATTTAGAGACGAATTTTGCGAAACTTTGAATTATAAATGATTCTAATATTCATATTATTGTTATTTAGTTTGTGAAAAGTTTGAGAAAGTTTTGAACTAATTATGATAATTGCCTCCAATTTTTTGTCGTCGAATATATAATAAGAGAAATAGTTTTCTTCGAAACCGCTTTACTTCTAATGGAAAGCCTTTTCTATGAATTCATTGTATAACTAAATAAAACAATTTTCAGAATATAATTATACTTTTTTAATCACAAACCCATCAAATATTAATCACTTAAAGCGAAGAACTTTTATTCCTGGAATGAAAGGCAAATACAAAAGCGGGAAAGGAGTCAAAGCGACGGCACATTATTAAACTTGGTATTGATGTGAACTCAAATAGTGTTTTTCATTAGAAGTTCTGTTAAATATCCCTTAAATAAATTGGAGGAATGAATGGAGTCATTGATAGCATCAGATGTTATTAAACCTATTCGTAGTTTAATATCATTGGCATCAAAAAGTAAACAAAATTTTTTGTTGCTTTAAGTTTGGGCTCGAATTGGATTCAGAAATAACTCTAATCCGCCATAAAAAGTAATGGCTTACAACAGACCTCATCTGATCACATGCCTGGTCTTTCGGGGTATAGGGTGTGCATCAAATGCATTAATTCACAAAAATAGGCTCACATTTATTGTGATGGATATGGTTCTCAACTATGCTTTTTCATGACTGCCAGGGGCGTATACTAAGATTTCTGAACTCATCATGATAATTAACCATATGGGTCGACATTTTCGTAATAAATGCTATTCATTAAGTTATAAAAAATGGTTCCTGGAGAAAATTCTCACATAAGTGCTTTTTATCTATTTTTGTCTCTGATAGGGTCTACCCCTTTGACTACACCGATCTCTCAATTTATTATTATATCTATTAATGTAATGTGAGTTGAATTACGGTTACTATTAAATCAAATGCGATTAGATTTGGTCTTAAGAGTAAATTAAGTGATGTCTTACTTGTCCAAAGAGGTGCGGTCTTCCAGTGATGGTTATCGTGTGTAAAACAATTCATTTTTTCATAATTACAGGTTGTGTTCAAGAATTTCGATTTTCGCCTCATTTTCTTCTCTTTCCGTATTCGATGTCTTTCCAGAAATCGCATTCGTTTACGTTTAGAGAGCCGGCGCTTTAAATACCCGTCCCTTCTTTGCTCTTCATCTCTCTTTTGATTACAATGGCATTTATAGCCATCGGTAGTCATTCCCTGAATGAGAGGTCTTTTCATATTTAAATGCCTTCGAATGCCTTTGAGTTCCAGTAATTTGTTTTGAAGTTTTTTGATCATTGAATCCAATCTATTCTTCTTTTGTCTCCAAACCTCTTTGTTTTCGTATATTTCGTTCGAACAGGAAATCGATTGATTCGATGATATGACACATGAGGTCCGGTTCTTATCACCCAAATCCTGAATCCCTGAGTATATTCCAGAATCGTTGAAAGTTTTGGCAGTACTCGCGTCCAACAGTTTATTCAATTCATAAACTCCCTCGACGTCAAAGCCATCATTTAGGAGGAGATCCAATTCCCGTTTGGTTCGGGAACCGATAAAAATAGGTCGAAAGCCTTTATTGAAGACATGGTCTTTCAGGAAACGCCTCTGAAGTCGTTTCTCACTTGAGTCCAATTTTCTTCGCTTTGTTTTTATTGTGAAGTCATCAGAATTGACACCAAAGTCATCATCAAATGTGGTATCAGTCGACTGATCGGAAGGACAGATACACTTCTGGTGTAGTTTTCTTTGGTAGGCTTTACTCCAAAAAGATTTTCTACATTTCCTGATTCGCATTTCATAGCCATCGAAAAAACACTCAAATTTCTGATACGGACCGCACGGAAAACGATATTCAGGTTTTTGACATTCGAGTGAAAGCCATTCTCTTTTGGTGAGCGCCGGTATATGGCTGTCCACATCTTTTGTATATCTCCTGTAATTGTAATTTGAAATTATAATTTAATGTAAATTATTATTCAATCGATGGATACCCTCTTTCGATGAGGAAGGTATGCCTCCACTCAATCTTCTGCTTATTGTCCGGTTTGTCCGATTCATACGAATTCTTAAGTAATGGCAAAACTGAATTGCCGTCCATATGATCGGGTACTTTGACACCGGCTATGTCCAGGAAAGTAGGCGCCAGGTCTACGTTTAACACGATATTATCGATTCTGAAATGAGAATTCAATTCAATTATTATACAATAAATGATTGAATCGATTATTCATTAATTCTAATTATAATCATTGAGTTTCACAAATTAATATTGAACTCACTTTTGACCACCTGGTAGTTTGGGGCCCCTCACGAAAAAAGGAACCCTCACATCAAACTCAAAAGGCATGGCTTTTCCTTTAACTAATCCAAACTATTCGTGAAATTAATGCCAAAATCAATCATTCGATGCACGAATCAATGCATAAATTATAATATTAAGTATTTCCCATACCTGTCCCAAATGGTAGCCATGATCTGATGTGTAGAATATATAAGTATTTTCTAAATCAATGAATAAATTGAAAATAAATTAGATTACGAGACCACAAATGTGTTGATTACATACCCAGTTCTCCCAATTCCTTGAGTTCGTTGTATAACTGGAAACACAAAATGATTTAAGTCTTCAAAAAATCACATTTTATTCAATTTATTACTCTTTCAACCGATTCGTCGATTGATTGTAATGTTTGAAGTCTTTTTGTGTGCAATATATCAGTGAAGTCTTCGTGAATCGGTTCCATTTTACCCGTATTTCTGAGCAACCATTGTTTGTCGGGATTGGGAGCGTAGTTCCAGCTAGGTGTCCTGTTAAACACAATATTATAATGTAACCTTGTAAATTTTATATTAATATAAGTGTACCGATGAGTAGTGACATTAAAAAACATGTGCTGAAACTGCGGGGCGGAATCCTCAGGACCGTGAGGTCCAGGGAAGGAGAGGACCATCATTAGGGGTTTATTTGCATAAAATCTTTTGGAATATCTTAGAAATTGGAGGCTATCGTTGGTTATGAGGTCAGGATAATAGTCGAGATGATAGTCGTCGCCGTGTTTTACTTTATTTCCGTTCACATTAAGGGTGTAATTATAAAACCGGGAATTCCTCACTAAAGCGGACCATTCCTTCCAGCCGTTAGGAATGTAGGAACCATTGTATTCATTCAAATATTTGCCAAAAAATGCTGTCAAAAGAATTTCAATGTTAGGAATTGAATGGAAAGCAATTCTTTGTCAATTAGATGGCATACCTGTCCGATAGCCGGCATTATTAAGGTATGAGGCAAAGGTTCTGGTTTCGTGAGTGGTCTGCCATCCTGGTGAACTGCAATTGTCGTTATTTGTCTGTCAGTCAAATGCAAATAAAGCATTAAATCAATATTAGAATTGGGGGACGACTTCGCAGAAGTGATCCAAAGGCCATAAACTTACGTAAACGTTATGGTTGTGTACATAGAGACCTGTCAAAGAAGAGGACCGACTCGGACAACACATCCTATTGACATAAGTCCCAAAATTAATTACATTTCAAGAATTAATTGAATTTATGCTAATTATGATTGACTTACGGAGTGGTGACGTAAGCATTGGGGAAATGAATGCCTTCTTCGCCCAGGATTTTAGATGTTTTTGGCATAAAATTCATGGAACCTTTGAATTGTAAATAAATTGATAAGTTTTAGGCCAAGAATTTAGTGATGCCTTGGAGTGAGCCTTGAATTTAAATACTATTTTTAAGTCTAATTTATGTCTTGAAATGTGTTTCAAAGGAAAATAAAATAAAGATTTATTGGAATTGTTTGGCATTTCTTAAACTTATTCAAAACAAAAGTTACTCTCAATTTATATCTTAATCTCAGAATTCAAAGAAATATGACTTAAATTCATGTTTGAGTCGCAAAGACATACATTTATAAATGAGAAGCAAAAAGTAAAATCGTCTCAATTAAGGAATTAATTAATAAATATTCTGGCAATTTATTACAAGCTCATTTCATTAGTTCACCCATCAAAACAAGATACCAATCAATTCTCTTAATTAGGAAAAACTCAATTATTTGCTAATTAACTGTTTGTGGTATTAACTGAATACTTATTTATTTAAGTTTAGTTCAAAATTACTTGAATTTAAAATTTTTGCTCATTATTTGGAAATTAGTTTCTTTTGGCTAACTTTCAATGCTATTAAAATTAAAACATATTGTCATTTCAAAGTCATAGTTTCTTATTATTCTTATCGAGTTAAAAATCATTAAGTTAACCATCAAATTAATCGATTGAAATGAGATTTAATTCCATATAAAAACAGTTCACATGATGTGAACGAACTTAAAGTTTGATTTTTTCAAATTAAAGCCAAACGATGTGATTATGGTATGAAATTGGGTTCAATTAATGATAGTTTTCGAGCAGAATTTGATTGATTCAAAATAAATATTGAGAATAAAGTCATGAAAATAAATAAAATCCCAAAATTGTTACTAAATTCATGGCATTATTTATCAAAATAATTTATCGACGACTCAAAACATTATTACACATTAATTTTTCTTCTTGCTCAATTTTTAAAGTGTGAACTATACCATCAATTTAAATACTATCTCCAACTGAATATTACCAAAAAAGAAAAACAAATGCAATTCATTCATCTAATCGGATATTATTTTAAAACCTTAAATATTATTCAACTTTTCTTTTGACTCTTTTTTCATTTTTAACTCATTTTCAAGATTAATGTGTTTTACACTTTGGGTTATTTGATTGTAAAGTGTTTTATAATGACTTTAATGCAATCATAATAACAATGACTAAATGGAAATCGATTTTATAGTATATGATAAGAGGACTGCCATTTGAAAGCATTTAATTGATGGAAAGACTCACCCAATTCTATGTCCTGATCGTCGGTCAGAATGAATATAATGTTTGGCTGTTTAACAGAATTATTACGTTTTCGTGAACTTCTGTTAAAGGACTGGTCGTTGAATAGAAAAGACGTGGGACTTATTGGTGGCACTATTTTGAGCTTCCAGTTCCTGTCTGAAAGTCTTGACGAAGAGGGACTAGACTCGAATTCACGTGCATTTCTCACCGCCTCACCATTGATCGACTCGTTATTATCTCGATGTGAAAAATCTCTAATTTTATGTCTATTCAGATGATGACGATTATGGTTATGATGATTGTGATAACGACCTGTTTTATGACTGCCATCAGTATATGACTGATCGCTCTCATCATTTTGATTGTCCAGACCAGAGGCCGAACCCATTATTAAGTAAATTATCAAAATATAATGTATTTTCATATTATGTCCAAATTCGAGACAATTACAGAATGTATTGATTTTCATATTTGCAAAGACTTTACGAATGCTTTCATTAAATACAGCGACTATTTTCAGTGAATTTGATTTCCAAAATTCATTTTCTTAATAACAAAAATCTGAAAAAAAGGAAATATTATTTAAAAAAAACTCGAAATGCATTAAAAGTCAAATAATTTTTCAAATTTTTAAGTGAAATATAATTACTTTGAGATTAACTTAATTTCATATTTAATATAAACTGAGACTTGTATTCAATGTTAGTTTTTTCTCACACTTTCCCTCCACTCTATCCATAGGTGCGATCGTATAAGTAATTAGATATTAAATCATAAAATTTATAGACTTTTAATTTTTTTCTGCTCGATATAAGTTTAGCATAAAATTCTTATCAAAAGCATAAATATCCAGAATTAACATAAAATTAATGCCTTGAATTGAAAAATACTATTAAATGGTTTATTAGAGAAGTTAATTCATTAGCCCTCACGGATGTGCAGACTTAGGAATACTTGGAAATATTCCAAACATTTGCAAGGTTCTCAGGTTTGCTTTTGGAAGCATAACTCTAAAAAGTTAATAAAACTTATAGTTTAAAATTTAAGTTATCATGGTTTAATCACCAAATGGGTTTTTGTTATTTTCTACCCAATCCCATATCAGATTTCTAGGAAATTCTTGCACATCCTTATTATAATTCCCAAATTCATCAATATAAGATAAATAGGAAATGGAGGGAAAACCTTGAATTGGTTCCACAAGTCTTCGCAAACCGAAAATCATAAAATTTTTAGTACTTTTTATGTTATTTTGATGACTATTTGCTGGAAATTTTTGCTTTTCTACTTTTAGATGAATTTTCATAGAAAATCAAAACAATTTCAATGACTTTGAGTTTATTTATCAATCGATGAAATTATTATAATAGAAAACCACTCCAACCGATAAAATACTAAAAGTGAACCTCAATTTAAATCCTTTGCTTGAGATTAAAGTGTGATTTTGGTCTCATTTCCACAGAAAAGGTGTTTAAATGTTAACTTATACTAAAAACTTATGAATTTCTAAATATTCTTCACTTTTCTCCACATTGTCTGTTGAGTACTAAACACAATATCCTCGATAACAAAGTTTTGAAATAAATAAACAACGCATTGAAAACAAGATATGATTAGCAAATGTCTGGACAACTATTGTATTGAATTTCGATATTTGTTTATTCTTAGCAAAACAGTGGACCACCTTGGACATTGTTTCACTCTTTCACACACTGATTCTATTTTGAAATCTAAACCAAAAGTAACAACAAATGCTCTAAAATTGAATATGGATTGAAATGAGAGCCTTTTGAGAATTAATGATTAAATAAACGGATGGAATGTCTATCAATCAGTTGCTCTAATCGTTGGCGTAATTGCTTTGTAGACAAATGTTATATCACAGACTAATTGGTAATTAAGTAAATGTCTATAAATGACTGATAAGAACTGATACACAACAAAGTATTTCTGACTAATCGTTATTGTATTTTACATTAAGAGTAGTGAAGAAATATGCGAAAAGTGTAGCGTTAAATACATACCAGACTTTGTATGGGGTTTTCATATTCATATTCATATTCATATTTGGCGACTCAGATAATAGTCATATAAGGATAACATCGCATTTGATCGCAATTCACGTCTTGAGATAATTCATGAACTTTTATCACAAGATTTTTAAAAAACAATTTAAATAATTAGTTTGAAAAACGAGACATAATATTGGAGCTCAAGTTGTGAACTAAATTTTGCACAGAATATGGTTCGAACGGATGTGAAGTTTAGGTTAAATACTTTCGACAAAGAAATTGAATTCTTGGGAAAAGTGATGCACAAGAAAATTGTTTGACGAAAAACAAAGTGAACGCAAATATAAAGGAATCCGATTTGTATTTGAATTTTTAAAATAATAATAATTTGGAATTTGAAAGAAAAATAAATATTTGGGATATTTATAAACCTATGAAATCATAGATTTGAGAATCACTTTAAGATTTTCTTTTTTATATTTCAAATCTGATTATATTTTTCTTAACATTTGATCGAAACTTTCAGCAATACGTTAAGGTAAGCAAAAAATATATTTTAAGCAAACAAAGAAGAGAGAAGTTTACCAAAAAAGTACTCGAACCAAAATCAGTTATCTATTAACTTCAAACCTTTTAGCCGCACATTTCACGATACACCGGTGCGAATCAATTTGATGAGTTTGGAGATGCCCTCACTATTTATAAAGTGCTAGCTTGGCAAATTGCTTCATTCATTTAACCGATGGGCTACTTATTCCTTGCCAAGGTTCAAATACCTTCACGGTTTATTATAACCACGCTCATTCTGACACATTTTTTCTATACCATAATTTTCGCTATTTTATGGTTTTTAAGGTAAAACAAAGTAATGTATAAGAAAATCGATTGCTGTCTATTGTAAGGGAGAAAATGTCGTTCTCTCCCTCTCCCAAAGGTGTGACCGATTTTGGAAGAGAATAATTGATGTGAGACTGACTTTAAGTCCTTTTAAGAGAGTAAATAAATCTTTTAAGTACTAAAAAATTTAGTTTTTTTTTTGAAAAAAGTAAAGAAATTTTGAGAAAAAATCAAATGAAGTTTTATATGAATTCGATAAAAGCCTCTCAATATTGAGAGGAATGGAAATTCTGTGTTGGGATCAAATCAATTGAATATTTACTGAAGTTTCAAAGTTTAACACTTTTTGGGAGCGAATAGAATATTTAGTGAATATTTTTTCATTGAAGGAAACGGCGATTGGATTTCGTGTGAAAAATACATTGAATTTTTCCAAACACTTGAAACACAGACAGAATGAACAAAGATTTGGGTTTGGGTGCAGACAATCGTCTCATTTCTTGCACTTCTTTGATGAAAAATCTCTTTTCTCAGAGAATGCAAAGACTGAATAAAAGCCTCATTTGTTATATACTCGACTCAAGTGTTTTGCTTTTACACAACTATTGTCTGAAAACAAGTAAAATGAAGAATAATTGAATTCTTGTCAGAAAAGTCGAACGATATATAAATTTCTTTGATATAAACTAAAACAAATTAAACGTTTCTTTCAAGAAATGTTATAAAGATTTCAAAATTCGTTTTAAAATATCTGATAATTTAAAGAAAAAGCAGATATTTTATCGCAAGAGTCGAGAAGTAGTAATAAAGAACTGACAGTTGGTTTTCGTGATAAACATTCCTTAAAAATGAAATAATTCAGAGAAATGTTGAACAGAGAGACTATAAAAAGCAATCAACTTTTGATATGAATTTATAAAAATGTTTGAAAAGTTCCTCTCAAAGCAAATGTTAATAAATTGATGATTACTTACAAAACTTTATAATCTCTTCTCATTAGAAATGAAAAGTTTGATTCGATTGCAATCAGAAATAAATGTCAAAACTTTGGTTCAAATGATTTGGTCATAAAAATTAATATATGATAAGTGAGGACTGAGTTGTCTCTGGTTTATGGTTACCATTCAAATGAATTAAAATCCTATCGACAAAAGTGTGAACACATTAAAGACAAACACATTTAAAGCTGAGAATGAGTTTAATGTTTATTGCAATCGGTTTGAAGTCAATTGATTGCATCCATAGTAGAGATAAGACATCGTTTGAAGACGAGCGCAGATCAGTCATCGAAGAGGTTAAGAGACGGTGCGTTTGGACACGACTTGTGCCACTTCTATGTTGGGCCGCATTTAACAACAGAGCAATAAAAGACTTTCAAATAGATATTAAACGGCAAATGTATGCAGGAATTAGAGGAGCGAAGGCATGAGCGGCACAAACACTCTGACAAACGAATTGCCAAAAGGAATCCCTGAGCGAAGAGAGACGATAACTATTTGAGAAAAAAGGGGTTTGGCTTCAAGGATATTACGAAATTGTATTATCAAAATCATAACACATTCTCTTATGGCAAACGTCAGTCAGTCTAAAAATAAGGTCATTTCACTTGTAATCAAGTGTTTGGAACAGAGCAGAGGCAGAGCGCCGGTAATTGTGCTCAACCATCAACCATGGCTAATACATGGTATGCAATGTACGGTTGGGTCATATTTTATTGGAAAAGCCAACTCCCAAATGAAAAATATTGTAGACATAAAAGTTAGTCTCGATGTGAGACCATACAAGTGGTGTGTTTGGTGTGTGCCTAACATAAGGGCACAGACAACACACACCTTAATTTGCAAAAATAACTGCAACCAAACGCTCTTAGAGTCAGAGTCTATTAGGTATTCAAGACTTAAATGAAATGATTGGAACTGTTGGACGACCACTGGATAGAAGACAACACAAGCGGTGCCACACATTCACCACATTCTATACATTCCTCAAAACTAAAGCAAAAGTAAAGCCCTGGAAAACATTGGATTTCGCGAAATTGGCAAAAAGGAATTCCTCCCATCGAAGAGGAGATCCTTTTCTGTGCCGAAGCGCTCACAGCTTTAAGTCCAATGTTTGCGCTGTTGTATCGCCGAAAGCATTTTAATAGCAAAAACACAAATTCGTCCCATAATTACAGACCAATACTTTCTCAGATTTATTGTTATATTATAGTTATTAACAAATTATATCATAACTCATATCATTTGAATACAAAAGTTAACAACAAATGGCTTTCGCTTTAATAGTATTCAAAAATTCAATACAAAGACTGAGAAACATATCATTGACTCTAAAAAATAAATGTATGAAATCGAGCGCTAAGTAAACAAATGTTTTGTTTGGGGGAACAGAATAGAGGAGAGGGAGAAAGATATAGAAAAGTATGACAAATAAGAAAGTATTTTAGTCTCTCACCCGAACAGACCTCAAGTTTTTAAGCATAGAATAGTGGTTGTCGTCAAAAGTGATTAAACGGTTGAGTTTTGCACAAAACTATTGGAATACTAATTGTGTTCACAATTTGTTTGAAACACATGTCCAGTGATATCACAATTGAAGACCAGTTTTGAGAGAGGCATCAGATTTTGGTTTCGCAGAACATTATTATTAAAATTGGAAAAGAGTTGAAGTGTTGAGCAGAACAGAGAACAGGTGTGTGCGAGGAATGAGTGCTCTGTGTGTGCTTTTCGTACTAAAGGTTAAGCTCAACACCAAATCAAAGTCACATTCATTGAGAGCTGAATGAGAAGACCGGCATATCTCGAATGTCGAGCACTCACTCACAAAACGCTTTCAGTATTTCATTCATCTTTAGGGCTGTTTAGGAGAGCAATGGTTTTGATAGTATGGGTGCAGACAATAACCACTACTATTACTGCTATCTTCTGACTTCACCTCAATATAAACGGTTGAGTTGTGCCGAACAGTCCAATAATGACACTAAAGATAAATGTGTCAAATATTGGACAGCCATTAGTCCAAAGATAACAACTTATGAGCGCTGACCACAAAATTATTGCTTTAATCTTGAATTGCAATGACTTTCGCTCTCACTTTAAATTCTTTTGAGGCACTCAGAGATGATGTCTCTCAGGAGTACTCGTATTTTGGAGTTTGAATCGCATAGTATTGTCGTTGAGTTCTCTTCCATTTGTATTACCGTTCCCTGAGAGCGCTGGACAGACATTTGACAAAAACATTTCATTAAATTTTTGCTCAAAACAGTTAAAAATCAAAGAATTTGAGTAAAATTCCACAAATTAGAAAAGAACTCAAATAATTGAAATGCAGTGCAATGTTGGGAACGATACCATTAAGATAGGCTGTGCTCTCAATTTGTAGGCAAAGCATCAAAACTAACAAATCTTTGAGACATAAAACTGAATACTAATGATTGGAACGAATAGGAAATGATTGACAAAAATATGGGATAAATATTAATGAAAAGTAAAAATCCGTAAAATTAATTGAAAGACATTTTGTGATAATTTAATAATAAAATGAAATAAACTTACGATTTGAACGACACATCCGTTAGGGTTCTGTTCAACGACCGCGTCATAGATTCCGGCCTTTGATATTAAAGACATAAATAGCTGTAAATCTATTGAACCCCAGGTGTAGCTGAGAGGCGGCAGTGTGTGAGTGGGCGACTCACTCGTCAGTTCATGCATTTGGGATTTGGTCAGTAATTGAAGTTTGAATTTGTTGTCTTTCGCTAATAGAGAACCGGTAACTGTTGAGATGCTAACACCTGAGCGCACCTCCACAGGAAGCAGAGTAGAGGCCAACTGTAATATAAAGACAATTAATTTGATGTTTGGACACACTTTAAGAGGACTCACATCAGAGTCGATATCGATTCGTTCGAATTTCCTTTTAATGGGAAGTTTTATGACATAATTTCGTTTATAGGCGAAGACATTCGTTGTCTCGCAATCAATCACCAAATCTGTCCTATTCTTCATAAGTGGGGGCGGAGTGGTATAGCTCTGAGGGATCACAAGGTTTTTGGGCTTTAGGTCTTTCAGCAATTTGTTCGCCTGAGAGAAGTTCAGACTCGTATCGATCGGACAGTAAACAACACGCATTAATAAGGGCTGGTATGGGGAAAGCGCCTCCATATATGGGAAATCCGGTTCTGAAACAAATAATTTAAATCAAAATCTCAATCAAATGTTTTAATGAGTTTAGGAAATACCTGTGAATACAATGAGATTATTAGATGAGTGGCCCCAGAGTTCAATCAAATGGACGACATCACCAAAACGAAGAGATGGATGTCCGGTGAAGACAATACACGGAGTCTTGAATTCCGTATTAAAGGTCTCCAAACTTATGCCTGAAAAATGTTTTAGACGTCCGCCTCTTACAAGAGCCGCGTGAGGAAAGGGTTCTGTTTACAAATAATTAAGAATATGAAGACGGAGTTCATCAATAGGTGTTGAATACCTTCAGGAATATAAACCCGGGACTGTTTACTACTTGTCAGCCATTCAGCCAATATGTTAGAGTAGGCCAACGAATGGTCGGCCACTGGAGATATAAAATACATGGGGACAGACACGTGACCACTTTGCTCCAAATGAACGGACAGACATTCTAACAGATCATAAATAACTCCCGAAGAATAACAGGGAACCAATACATTGCCCCCCATTTGTAGAGCTTTCCCTGAAAGGAAAGAGTGGTAACTATTTGAGTGAAATTCAATTGAAATGAATACCAATATTAACGCAAAACTCCCCTAACATGGAGTCGGGGTTGACGTGAGGGGTTTGACTCAAGTTGTTTAGTATCAAAACATCTGCATTTCGGAGCGGTATGTGATCCATGGGTTTGGGATGAGTTGTCAAAGTGGATGAGTTGGACAGATAGACGATCTTCTCGTGATTACTAGTGATAATCCAATTACAACTACCGATACAATAGCCGGCGCTCAGAGCCGAGGCTTGAAGTGAACCAAATATGTCCTGAAATGCATTTCCATTAAAAAGAGTTTAAAACTCAAATCATATTACAATTTGTTCAGAAAATCCAATCACTTTAATCTTCGAGAGACAAGAATTCATTTCTTTAGTCGAATAGATTTGTTGCCAGAGATAGGGTTTACTGGAGTGGGAGGTGTCGAAGACATACGCCACAGGTATGTGTTTATAGACGTGAGGCTTCTTCCAAACGGTGGCCTCTTTTGCTTTGGGAGACCTTTCGATATATTTAATCATTTCCTCCATAAACTGTTTGGCGATTTGGAGCGTCGGTTCAGTTGCATAGACCACACCATTAAACTCAGTCCTCTCTGTGATGTAGGGGAGGGCCAGCATTGACTGATAATTTGAAATTAAGATCACGTCCACGTGTTTCAGGTTTATTGTCGAAGTCTGTCATTTAAAGAATCAAATGGTAAACCGATCACAAGAATTAAGGAATCGATTAATACCTACTTCTGGTATACAAAACTCAGGAGCGCTGTCCACAAACACTCGACCGCAACACTCCTTCAGTTCCTATGAATGAGAAGATGAGTTAAAACGAGAAGTAATCAAATCTATAGACAATTGAATACATTTTCGAGTTGAGGCTCTTTTATATCTTTAGGCATCCAATTGGGACACGAAGACAAGTGATTGCTATCATTTAATCCAATAATTATTAATTCAGTGGTATGTTAATGGATGGACAGACCTATGGACGAGTGGTAGAGGAAGGAAAGCCATAGTAGTGGTGGTGTCGAGCGCACAGTCAAGCATTACAAGACTGGACTTGAATTTGATGGCATTACACGCTTTGCTCGCATTTCCAGAAAGACTTATCTGTTGTCAAAGCATTCAATTAATGGACATTTGATTACATAATTGAGTCAATGCTTACGAATTTCATTGTAATTATTTGCTGTCAAACCATTTAAATGATGAAAAAGCGGTCAAATTGTAATCAAAACAACTTTGCATTGAATGGGTTTTTGCCGACAATAAGGGACCGTTTATTCATAAATATTTGTTATCTCTTTGCAGAAGTTTTTGAATGGTTAAGAACTTCTAAATTACAAGTGTATAGAAGTAAATGAGCAAGCACATTGTGAAGTTTCTAGTTAAAATGATTAACCGAATCAGTTTCACCTCTTAATTTTCTCTAACACTTACTAAATATTCGACTTTTAATACAAATCATCAAAAAAAACATTTTTTGTTCAAAACTTTTATTGATTTGAATTAAAAATAACTGAAAGAAAGGCTGTTTTGGATCCCATTCCCCGAAAGTCGAGATTAAAAGTGATTCGTGACTTCAGTACTGACTCTCTTAGACTGGTTTTTGACGTTTTCATTAATCCGAGGTATGCTGTGATTTGGCGGTTATCACAGCCGACACTAAATATGAGGTATGAAAGGAACGGCTGGCGGAAAGCCGTTTGGCGGTAATTAAGTCCAACAGTTTTCAGAGAAGTGTTCCCTCAGTTCACGAATGGATCAAATTTGGAGTACTTTCGGGGATAAAAAGTAGAATTTGGTTTCGAGTGTGAATCAAGTGATGACTCCATTGCTGTTTGGGGCGCGACATCTCTGTCACAGGTCTGGT
>JAQIWF010000244.1:0-22832 GCA_034694965.1 Ceratozetes gracilis
GGTTGTTTTAAGATCTTTAATAATATTTCGCACATCGGTGTCATTGAGTTCGGATTAGTCTTTGTTTGGGACCAAATTCATGCCTCGAAAGACAAGAATCTCATAATTAGTGAATTAAATACAAAACTTTGTCTTCTCATCCAAAATATCTTTTGGCCTAAAAATTAATTTAATTTCTCTTTTTTTATTCAAAATACGAAAAACTTATTCAAAATAAATGATACGAAAATTGTTTTTCTCTGAAAACAATTTGATTGTCGGAAAAATTTATAATTTAAATGAAAAATAGAAAACTTCTTATATTTTATTGTTTCCATTTTATCACAAGAATAGAGTTAAGGAAAGAAATATTTTGAAAGCATTTGAAAAGACTTCAAAATAAAACTGAGAACTCAATAATAAATAAGTTTTACGACTCAAAAACGAATTAATAAAATGAAAAAATAGCAAAAGTTAAGGATTTTTCTTACTTTTATCCGTCAATCATAAAGCAGTCGATAGTATTTTTAACATTTTTATTATTATTATAAATATTTTGGGAAATGTCTTAAAAGAAGACAATTATAAGAGAATTGAAGATATATTTCTTGTGATCGAGACTTCCGTTTCTTATTTTACTTGACTTTTGAATTAAGAAAAACTATTGGAAAATATTTTAAAACTTTTCAGCTGAAAGAGGATTCAACTCTCTATTCTCTAATCGCTTGAAAAGATTTGATTGAAAACTTTGATAGTTTTAAGGACTCTTTTGATGACCAAAAGTCTTTACTTGAGCAAAGACTGGCCTCTTTGTGACGAATGCTCTTCCACTGACTCTTGAGTTTGAGGATGAAGTGCTCATCCAATATACAGACAAATACTGTGACTATTCTATTGACTATAATTACGAGAAAGGTTTGCGTCGAAGCTGTTGTGCGCACACACTGTATGTATGACTGAATATCTGGCACTTGTCGTCAAATCATTGTACGCCGAAAAGAAAAAGCCGAAAACTGTACGGTATATGAAAGACATTTTTCAATGCTTCATATATTTATGTAAATATTTTATGAAATTTTATTCGACTATTGATTAGTCAACTGATGTCTGGAATTTCAATAACAATCTTTTATGGCTCAGAATAAGAGATCAGAATTTTAGGCCAAAAAAACTAATTCGAGGCGAATATAAAATATTATTCATATTTGTTTGATGTGTAAGAATAAGTTAATTCACTGACATTTTTGACACTTTCTAAGGAAGGTTCGCCAAAATTATGATTAAAAAGTCTAATATTTTGTTTTATATTTATTACATTGAGATTCTCTTTTGGGTTCTT
Organism: Ceratozetes gracilis; assembly: GCA_034694965.1. Taxonomy (NCBI): domain Eukaryota; kingdom Metazoa; phylum Arthropoda; class Arachnida; order Sarcoptiformes; family Ceratozetidae; genus Ceratozetes; species Ceratozetes gracilis. The sequence continues at coordinate 1,319 of JAQIWF010000244.1, forward strand.
TAATATTAATTAATATATTATATAATTTTGTTGTTACATAACCTGATATGAGAGAAGACAAGACAGTTGTGACAGATTTACCACACACTGCATGCAATGTCTGCATTGATGTCAGGTCTAAATCCAATAGTAACTGCATTGGTCTAACATACTCTCAATGTATCCAGGACTATCTATCAGATCTCTAGTAACTCACTTCTAGGCTTAAGTTTGGGTTAACTTTGATTTCAGATACTATTAATGATTCTTTAGATTTCACGCTTTGAATACTTATTGCAGAGAATTCTTGGAATTCTAAATGTGATTCTTATGTCAACACATTTTGTTTTGAACTTGTCACAAATATTTAATGATTGTTAATTATTCTTCTTACGCATGAACCCCCCTTTAACTGGATAATTGATTTGTTAGATTTATTTTAAACATTTTCTGATTGAAAAACTCACAGAAATTGAATGACAAAAGAATAATAGGATTGAATCAAACCATCTGTTAAATGGTTGGGCAAAGTCTTCCCCTTTTTATCCTCATTTGATTATTCAATTCAAATGCAGTCACTTTTATTGTCATTCATTTAAATTCTTGGCGTCAAAAGTAATTCTTTTAAATTAATTGCTTTCACTGATAATATTTATCTTTAATTAACTGAATACAAGTCACAAAAACATAACAATTATTGGATAAAAGATCACATTTTAGTTTAAAATTGTTTTTTTGTAAGCATTTGAATTTGCTTTGGACTCTGGTTTGCGTGGGTTCTCTGCACTCTTTATTTTATTGAAATGGTTTCTCACAATTTTCTTTCAACTCAGCACTGATTGCGGTCACAATTGACTGTCAATAAGACATTTCCGCAACATTTTTGTGCGTAAAGTAATTATATACTCTTTGATGTTTTGAAACAACACAACCGAAACTTTGATATTGTTTTACACGACTTCTTCCACGTATTTCATGTAATGGACATTTTAAAAATTGTCCTACATAATTAAGGAGGTACCCAATCACAATAAGATTCAGTAATAGGACTCTTGTTACTAATAAAAAACCGAATGCCTACAATGTAAATCTGCTTGATACATGCAGGAAATTTCCAGATCATTAAGCAAATGTTGATCATTATGTTGGTCATCTGCCTTAATGTCTGATACGAGCCTGCTTCTATTACTATTTACTGGATAAAATGTCTTGGAGAGAGGAGTAGGTGTCAACTAATTATAAAGACTCTATAATTTGTTTACTTATATTGTGAAGCAGGGCAAAAAGTAAGTTTCTTGAGAAATATTTCTAGAAAGTTTCATTGGAAAAATATTCGTTTTTCAGGCAAAAAAATATCTCATCTATGGAAGGCCTGCATTAAAGCTGTATAATAATAAATATGGTCAAGATTTTTGGTAGAGATGCCGATATAAATAAAGAAGCGAGAAAAGCGCTAGTGAAATATAAATATTGTCGTCATGATAACAACTCCACATATTGCATAATACATTCATTATAGTAAACATTTATATTTAGGCCCATATTTCCTTGTACATTTACTTTTATGGGAGGTCCATGTTATTATCTTCAATATGAACCACATAGTGTCTATAGACGAGAAAGTTTCTTAGGGCTGGTAATAATTTGTAGAAATATTTATCTGACAATTCTTTCTATTTATCCCTATTCTGAAGTCAATCAGCTTTTCATAGAATACATGAATAAAAAGCAAAAAATGTTGGAAAAAGTAATTTCCGTTTTTTGTATGGACTGCTGTTTTATTATTTAATAAAACCAATGAACAAAAGAGAGATAATATTAAATAAGAAATTAAAATTTTGTTTCTATAACAACAGGTTAATAGGAAATGTAATTATCAATTTTGAGGAGCATTTTATTTCGATGTCACGTATTATTAAACGTATTCATAATTGAGAAAATAATTGAATTTGTCTCTCATTTTACATAAGTATTGTCTGTAAGAGATGCACAAATGATGGTCAAGGTGGTAGTGTGAGAAATGATCAGTGTAACCACCGATGGTCAGAAAAATTACCCTTTTGGCACCACAGGAATGGTGTCTATTTATTTAAGGCACAACTCAATGGATGTTTTAAGCAAATTATTTGATGCATTACTCTCTCCAATGTTATAATATTTAATTAGCCATCAATTTAGTGGCCGACAATATTCTAAAAGTTTGGCCTTTAAACCTGGAGTACAATATATGATAGAAATGTCAATTATTGAGCCGTCAATGTTTGCATTTTCCTTTATTCCTAAAATCATATGAATTTTACCGGAAATTTGAATTCTCTCAGAAAGAATATAACGAAATGTCAATATTTCATACAAAAGCTTAGAACTCTTCTCAATGAGACAAATGAGCAAAGGATTGGAGAGCTCAGAGATGTGGAAAGGGGTTAACCAAACCCTTTAAAGTTGAAAGAATTAGGCCTTGAAAAATGATGAGTTTAGGGAAAACATTTTTGGCACATTCAGTCAGTACAGAAAAAACTTAAGTTGAAAACCCAAATATCTCTGAAAAAAAACAATTAATAATATTGAAGGGGTATTGGTGTAGACTTTCCCATACCCATGGAGATAATTATGACTTCGCTGAAATTTGAATACTACATTTACAGAAACACATATGTAGTACAATTTTTGCACTAGGTTTGTTAATTTTTACAACAAAATTGACATAAGATTGCATTCACAGACCACTTGAACATTATTACTTTGAAACATAAGTACAACCGAAAAGGAATTCATTTAAAGTGACATAAATTGCTGAGCATGGACATAATGTAAAAAGAACTCTAAAATTTCTAATTTCCACTAAATGATCTTTTACATTTCAACTTAGTACACAACTGTATTTACTTAACTTAATTGGTAGACATTAGTTGAGAGAAAATTTAATATCGAATTCTGTTCTCTCTTTTTTTTGAAAACAACCCAAAAAAATAAAAATTAAAACCAATTTTGAGTGAAAATCGTTGAATTAAACAAACATTGCGCTCAAAAATAAGTCATAATTTTGTTTGGATGTGAAAACAGAATTAATGGAGTTTTCAATTCTACAATAAATCACTGTTTATTGACTGCCTTTCGTTTGCTTTAGAAAATTCAACAAAAAATTAATTAATTTTTTTATCCCATTTTTGAACTCTAATTCATTGAGTTTTTGCTTTTTATTTGTGCCTTAAATTAATTATAAATAAGTAGTATTTATTACATCTAATATTAGCTCATTTTCTACACTAATTGATGAACAAATCCTAACAAATGACGGAATATATGAATTTCTAATGACTTTAAGCTCTTTTCGTAGAAATCACTTGAATTTCAAAATACATTTCTTATTAAACCATTAAACTGTTTAACAATTTAATGGTTATAAGCAGTGATAGTCAACCTCAGGGGGTACAATGGCTGACATTTTGGCAAAATCTTGCAAACCTAGTGCTTGTTCATAGATATCGCACAATGTATATTCAAAACCTCAGGGGGTACTTATTCAAAATCTTGGACCACAGGGGAAATACCCTCCCCTATAGCTCCCTGGTTATAAAAATTGTCTTGTCATCCCTTCTACTAATTTATTCTATACCCACTTATTCTGTGCTATAATTTGACTCTAACTCGATTATTCTCATGGAAAAACTTGATTATTCAGCAAATGGTGTGATTACCAGAGAGTTTTAAATTGTCCATTTACATATTCATTTTACAAATTAGATTAACATTCTAGAAGACTCTAGTAACACTTTAAAATCAGTCAGAGATAACCAAGAACAGTGCCAAGATATTCTTATATTGAATTCATTGAACTCTTGCTCATCGCTCCTTATATTCAACTAATAAGACTTGATGCAAGAAATAGACTTAAGATTAATTTTACCTGGCATTCAGTTTTTCCGCAGAAATGATGATCACATCGAAGAAGAGTTTGTTTTATGATCTTTTTGGCCAAAAATAGAGAATTGATTTATTCGTTACTAAAAGAAACAAAAGATTTTCAATATTTCGATCAACAAATTGAAGTATTTTTTATATGGATTTATAAGAGTCTCGTTTGAAAAGCATTCAATTCTTCAGTTTTTCTTCGCGAACGACATTAGAGTACAAAAGAAATCATTTGTTTAGACGTTGAAAATGTGAAGAGAATTTGATTATTTAAAATAAATAAACACATTTTGTGTCCATCAACTCAATTGTCTAAACTCAGCTATTGATGGGAACAGACTGTCAGAACCCTCTTATCACATATTTTCAATGGTAATCATTCAATGCAAGAGTGTTTGGAATAGAAGTTTAAAGACATTTATTATTTGAGAGATTTCTGAAAATAGCATTTAAAGCACTTTTCATCTCCGAATCACACTATTGTTTGAATGCAAGTACTGTTTGAATGCAAGTACTGTCCAATTCTTGAACAGAGGAAATGCTTTGAAATATTAGTTTGAAAAGTAGGCGTTATTCCGATTGATATCATTTTACAATTCAACATTCAATTCATGATAAATCCACTCCACTCTATCCAGTCTATACACTGATATAAATCTCGGAGAAATACTCAATTGAACCGTCTTATGAATTCATGACTTATTGGACAGAATACTACTAATTCTGTTCAATATTTTGCCGAAAGGGATAACAAATTCAAATAATGACTTTCTTTCAATTCGTGTTATTTCATACAAAAGTTATTCAATGCAAAGGAATTGATTAAATTCAAAGCAATGAAATGAGCCAATTAACAAATTGAAGTAGTTCATGTATTATGTATAATTTACCTGCTCACTAATGAATTTTTAAATTCAACTTACAAACCACTCAAACAAATAAAGTTTAATTGCCTTTACATTCACTAAAACTAATTAATGACATTCTCTGAAGTCATAAATCTTTTGTTATTTACTTATCCGCATAGAAGCGATGGTTCAATAACTGAGTGGTCAGTTACGAGACCCATACAAATCACCTTGCTAATTCAATCATAAATTTAAGAGAATTAATGAAGATCTATTCCAAAACATTTTACTCAATTAAATATAAATAAATAATCAATGCATTAAATTTTGATTAATTTTATGAGAAACCATGTTCAATTTTATATAACAATTTAATGAAATTAAGAAAACTTTGCACTTCTTCTCAGCAAAAGTACATTAAACCAACGCTTTTATTCAATTTTGTTAAGAAAATCTAAAATTCAATAAAGTTTTTGTGATTTAATAAAGAAGAAAACTCTGATAGCTTATAGCTGTTTGGATTTTGCTCATTCATTCGTTATTTATAAAGTAATTTATTAACAGATAGTTTTGTTTTCATTTTACACGGGTATGAATAACTGGCAGAATTCAAAGTGTTTGGAATATTGACAAAGGATTGGCGCAAATAAATCAAGTTTTAAAAGGATTTCCGAAATCCTTTAAAATTCTATTAAGTGTTCATAAAATGAACTGAATTTAAGTTAAAAAGAGCCCAGAATTTAATCCCCGAATAATGACAGAAAACTTCGATTAATTCTCTCGACTTATTCGGAGCCAAATTGCCGTTCAGGAAGAGTAATGACTTTTTGTGACACAAATAAAACTATGAAATACCAAAACAAATAATCTAATTGCGGACACTTTCACAAAATTATCACAATTTATCATAAAAGGAATGTCAGACCAAAGGATATGATTGCTTTGCGTCTATTTCTTGACACGAATCAGGGATGCAAAAGGACAGCCCCTCTTCAGAGCTATATTCTACAAAATAGTAGACAATTTGTTACAAATTTTAAAATTTAGTTCATTTAAAGGAGATTCTGTGATTTGTTACATTCTTGCCCCTAAAGACAAGGGTGAACTAGGAAACCTAACTCTCCTACAACATCCCTGATTTGGAGTGAATAATGAGCGAGCAAAAATTTGAGCTTATCTTAAAATACTTGAATACTAATCGGATACTTGAATTGGATTTGTTGACAATGAATTTCAATAATCACTTATAATGTGGTGCTCTTTGTTTAGCTCTTGAGATCCCTCTTTGAAGTGAGCAATGATTGCGATAATATCCATATCTATTCAATAAGTCGCGGATCCGATACATTAAAAGACTTAAGAAAAGACCAATCATTAGTCAAATACCTATCATTAATGAAAGGAAAACATTACTCTGAAAGCAAATAGAGATTTGTTTTGAGGATCAAAGCATGTGATGCCGCAAATTAGAGAAGTAATTATGCGCTAATTGCAGATATGCCTCACAAACATATGACACAAAACACATTAGGCTTCAGTTATTGTCTTCTCTTATAATGATTGCAAAAATCATAGCATTCAGACCACTCGTCATCACCAGTCAAGGTCTGGCAATACATCTTAATATCCGACCATTATTTCAAATAATTATCATTTTTATCTCCGAATCAGTCAAATGTCTTCAAGTGGCTGTTAATGCATTCTGTCCTTATGGGTGGGAATAAATATTTAAGTTCTTTCACATTATATAGACCAGGAATACATTGAATAAAAGATTAATTCCGTTCATAGACCTCAAAATCTAAACAAATATATTATGTGTTGAGTTGACTATTAATGAATTAATTTGGTATTTAATTGGCACTCATTGGCACTCATTCACTCTCATTGAAAACTGCTGTCAATTATTTGGTCTATTTATGGACGTGAAGACCATTACTGGTAATGATATTGTTCTGTTTAGAGCTCACTCGCGGATCAGTTATTAACCTAAGAGTCAATTAATCATCAAATTCTGTGAACCCTTATCGAGGTGTGAATAATGCCAACACTTATCAGTGCTTTAATTTCATTGAATTTCGTGCAAAATATTTGACATTCAAATGAAGTTCTTGTTCTCAAACTCTCAGTGATTATAACATTTCTAAATCATAGATAGAAATAAGAGGAAAATGTATTTATTTTTGTCGCCAATTATCAGTTAGACATTGAATATAGAGATTTCGTATTCAGTGCTCAATGTGTTGACGAAACTTAGGCTATAAAGTTGTGTTGCAATTATTGATCGTATCTTCACTTTACTCTTTTTGCACCAACTCTTCAAAAGAGGTCTTTTTGTTTTTCATTTTCTTATTTTTCTGGTCTACTTATTAGCTATAATTTTGTTGAGAAAACATTTTCTTTGTATTTTGGGTTTTGTTTGTCTAATCGTTTACTTCAATCCTATCTATGATTTAGTTTCTATAGAAAAGAAAACCTTTTTGTCTACTTTTGTTCTCAAAAGTTGTCTCTAATTATAGGAACGGAGTGCTTGTCATTGACATAGCTTTTGGTGGAATCCTTTGCTTTGGGAAAGACTTGTATTAATAAATATTTGCGATAATTAACAATGAATTCGAATGAAATGAATTGTTATGTGAATCAAAACGATCTAAATGTCAATATGACGAAAATCCGAAGCGATTCCGAGCGAAGTATTGGGGCTCTAAGTCTTAGTGTGAGGAATGTGTCAAAGGAGAGAAAGAAAGATTTCAATCGTTTGTCTTCAATTGATAACAACATTTCTCCACCGAATTATTTCGACTTAAATCGAATCGTAATCGAAAGCTCGAGAAAAAGGTCACAATTGATTGAAGAGGAGAGCCATAAGTTACAAATACAAGCCCTGAGAAAACGTTCTGATGCTGTCGATGGTATGGTCGGTGTCTTAAGTGCTCTCTATTGCAAAGTACTTGTCGTAATAGGTTTGCAAATATTTTTCATTCAAACAAAATAGTATTTGCATTAAAATTATTACACGTTTTAATGGATTGAAATGTCATGAAATTGGAAACAAATTCACAATACATTTCTTATTGTCTTTCCAGGGGTTTGCTTCCCAATGGCTGAAGTAATATCTCACAGAATACCCATTGGATGGTATGAAGGCTTTTATCTCTACTTATATATGGGTTCCATTCTATTCCTCATATTTGTATACCTATTCCTTTTGCACCGACACCACAATAAGCCGTACGGAAAATTTACACAATTTTTTCGGTCAATGTTACCGAAACGTGCCTTTCAATCAGTAGAATCAGATTCAGAGAACTGCCGGAAGAGCACAAGTGACTCATCCAGTGATGTCTATAGTAGTGAACCACAGCTTCAATGTGGCTCATTTTATTTGAGACTGGGGGCAGTTGCCTTTGGCATCGGCTCAATGATATACTCTGGTCTGGAATTCGCACAATTCTTCGAACTCGACTCACAAGAGAACTGCTATAACTTCTTGTATGGTTTTACCCCCGGCTCTCACGTGGCCTTCACTTTCATTCAATTATATTTCATTTTCATGAACTCACGAGTTATAATCGGAAGGCATAAACTAATCGGTGAGAAATCATTAACTCAATTATGAATAGATCACAAAATAATTGGAGAATAGATAAAAAAAGTAACTTTTTTGTTGCTCTTTTGCTTAATTGAATCTTATATTCACTTTTATTAATATAAATAATATCAGGGTTTATGTGCTCAGACTCTCGTCAGTAATGGTTAATGTAATAAACTATGAATTTTCTCATAAATTCTTGATTAGAGTATTCATATGAATGATATCCTTAGGAATTAGTAGTTATTCTGTGCAATGAGAACTCTTTTCTCATTAATTCCCAATACTTTTAGACGAAAAAAATTTAATCAAAGCCTAATTCCGTTGCAATGAATTCATAGCAAACCATTTCCAATGAATTTAGTGACGAATTCCGTTCGGCATTCAATGATCGATAGTCTTCTCAAATGTTTGAAAAGATCTTAACTTTTCTGATCATCAACTCATCATTCAATTCAAGCCATACTTTTTCTAGCAATCGATTATTCTGAGTGTTATTTTTGTAAATGTTTGCATTTGTCTGCCTTTCATAGCTTATTGGCTAACATTGTGGACAAATAAAATGATTAAAACATTTGTGAGACACAAGTCCTCCAATCCTCTCAACTAATCATTTACTGAATTACTAGAAAATAGAGAACTGAAGAAAAAATTAATAGAAGTAATGATCCGTTTATTTATTTACAGCGAGATTTGGTTTAATGCATATGATTGCCACCAATATATGCGTTTGGCTCCATGTCCTCATACAGGAGACCAAACACCAAATTATGATTATAGTCAACCCAAACACTACAGAACTTATGCCCGACTTTTCCATCGCTTGGGAACACGTCGACGATGTGGTCGAAGAAATATCTGAAGACTATTTGGAATCAATAGGACCTTCATTTCCGTCTGGGCTCCGAACTAACCATCAAATTGCAAAACGAAGTTTAGCCGACCATTCACTTCATATGACACACGGGGAATGTCGGCGCACTAATATAATAGGAGAGTTAGTAAGCGATGCCTCCCAATTCCTGTTCCCCTGCACTATCGAATACAGTCTTATTTGTGCCGCTATTCTATACGTTATGTGGAAAGGAGTAGAGGACAGGCATGTATTTTATTTTCATTCAATTACAGCTAATTCAATGAGGAATGTAAAGAATAGTTGTATCCAAACTCTTAAGTCAATAAATCAGAATTCATTTCTTCCACTCAAATAGTAATCAGGAAAATATCATTGAATTTATTTTATTATATTTTTCTCGTCTCTCTATTTAGTAGAAAATTCAATCCCAAGGAACTGAGGAGCAGCCGATCACAGCATAGGAACTCCATGACGAGTACCACAATAGTGCACTCACATCATCTCAAACATCACTATCAGGTGATTCCCATTTCTCTCAACTTTTCTTCGTAACACAATCAGGCATTTTATGGATTTTTCCACATTTCCCATAAGAAAACATTCTATGATTTAATTAGTATTGTTTTGTGACACTATTCCCATAACAATAGTATTATATTTAGATTATAATTATTTGTTTAATCGATTGTGTAATATGAATGTCTTAATGGACTGGTAGGTGGACTGCGCCAAAGCACACAAAGGCTTATTCACCGGAATATTCTTATTAGTCATTTGCATCATTTCATTGATTTTGTTCTTCGTGTTCATCAAGAAGCCTCAATATAGACACTTGGCAGTGCTCCAGGCACATATCATCGAATTATTTATTTATTGCATTAATGCCATCGCATCTCTCATTGCACTCTTCCAGGTTTCAAACAAACAATACAAGTATTGTATTCTTACTTGATATGATTAATACTTGAAACTTGCTCAATTTCTATACTGTCTTCTTATAAGTCAGAGGATTAAGATATCAAAAGTTTCATTCAATTATTTATTCGATAAGAATTTCTCAAATAATCACAAAATGAATAAATTAATATCCTAGTATAAGGGGTAGCATGGTCATTATCAAGCAAGGATTCAGTATATTATTTGTAAACTGTTTCATATTTTGATATAATTGTTTTGCTCTTACCTGTCAATAGGTGCGACAATTACGATACAATCGGCACAGGAATGTAGAGCTCGACAATATTCTGTTGATTGTGGCACAGATAGGGCTATACATCTTCACTATGTTCTCTATAATTGGGGCACAATTTTTTAATTTACAACAAAATACTCGATTGGTGTTAATTAATGCATTGGCCTGTCTCATTCAGGCCACACTTCAAAGTATATTTATTTTGGATGCCTCACGACGTTATGCCTCCACTAGTGATCAGGTTTGTAGTCATTTGATAAACATTTTGAATCATTTAATGACTAAAACAATAGTTTTGATTCATATTTCTATTTGAGAAACAAAATGAATAGATTCTGAGTAGATTTCAATAGTTTAAACTTGAAATTCAATAACATGAGATTTTCAGTGCAAAGTTTAAATATTATCATAATTTATCATGGTCAATCTGCCAAACACTTTATTAGAAAACTAATATACCACAAAATTAATGGATTTCATAAATGAATGAATTATAAATGTAATTGACTAGTTTATAAATCTTTCCATTATGTCCATACTTAAAAGGGTGGATCTATCTGTCAAATTGAATATAGACTTACAGTAGAGTAGAAGTCATCAAAAACCCAACTCATTAACCTCTGTATCCATAGAAATAATATTAAACTTCTTTATCCCTAAGAAAGTGGGAGGAAAGTGTGCATTTGGTTATATACTTTTGAACATCCCTTTGCCTTAAATCTAGCGATGAATTGAAATCATAATAAATGCTTTCACATAATTTCCTTTCAATTAAGAGACAAATTTGGGTTTCATTCACATCATTCTCACAAATATATTGCATAACAATTGTTTGCTTTAAAATATAGGGCTTTCTGTTTGCAATTCTATGAAGAGTTATATAACACATGTTTTTATCAAATACTCGAATATTCCAATCAAATATATTGAGTCAATACTACTTTACCCACGCTATGAGTACCGAGAAGACTATTTTTAGCAAAAATTGTTTAATTTATTGATAACACAATTATAACATATTCTCAAAGAAAGACAATTATTTTATTTGTATAATAACACACAAATTCTACAATTCTTCTAATCTGCAAATAGTTTGCTAGATCTTCAATATTGTATAGGAAAATATTAGCTTTGCACACACTTTATCCCCTAAAACTGATATATTGGGGGAGGGGGAGTAGGGGTTAAAAATAGAAACCAATTTATTTAGAAAAATAAAGAACAAAATCAAATAAAAGAGAAGATATGGTTTAAAATTACATAAATTATATGAAGAATTTAATTATTTATTTATTAAATAAACGGAATATTATTTCAATTATAATTTGTGAGGAATTTGATAGGAATAGTGTACTTGAAATATGAGAACTTCATTATTGATTCATGTTTTGTCCGATTTGTCTGTCAGATGCGCAAAAAGCCGGGTCGAGAAATGGTAACCTTCCTTCTGGTGTGCAATTTCGCGATGTGGGCCATCAACACATTGGAGACCAGGAGAGCCGACTCGAATCCGGTTCAAATGCACTTTTATGGGTAAACATTATTGTCTTTATGCTATAGTCTGAACTCTAACGAAGACAAATCGATTGCCTTCCCCTCCAATTCATCCAAATATGTGACACAAAACACTTAGTCTTTAATCGATTGCAAATAAATTTAATATTTGACTAAAACATTATAAACAGACAAAATAGGACTCAATTAAACACATTCTTTATATCGAAATTTAGATTCTCTTGAAATTTACATACAGTTTATCCCAAACCCTATGCGCTATAATTTTGTTAAACCTTTACCACTGTATCCAAACAGTATTTTTAAGGCACATTTCAAAATTCCCTAATGTACTAGGTGTTATGAAATTTTCTTATTATCATCAATCATTTATCAAGATGCAAATTATATATTCCTTTTATTTATTTGAAGCAAAACTAATATTGAATGACTTGTTGTTGTTTGCAATTACCTAGATTCTGGGCGTGGACTATAATAACTCACGTGACAATGCCACTCACTATCTTCTATCGGTTCCACTCGACAGTATGTCTGTGCGATATATGGAAGAGGACTTACAAGAACAACAAAACAGAATTCTTATGAAGAGCTCCAAAATTCTTATCTGAAATTTATTTTCTAGACTTCAGTCATATCTGGTTTCAAACAGATAACAAATTCAATGTCATTGCCATTAATGCAATCATTAAATCAATTGATATCTTCTTTCCATATATTGTATCAAAAAATAATTAAATCCGAAATTTTCGAACAATTTTTGATTCAATCATTTTATTAGACTTTTCTCTTAATTACCAAAACAGTGAAAATCACAGCAAAAATGTGTTCGTTTTTAATGGGTTTTCATAATAATTAGAAGCAATCGTATAACAAATGGCGTGAAATCAATGTTTTTAATACAAATTCAATGTTTGCTCGAAAGATATGAAAAACTAACGTTTCTTTCAGAATATAAACAATTTTGAGAAGTTTTGTTGAAACACATCTCACAATAAATCGCATCAAAACATCAAAAGTGCGAAAACTAATCGACAATTAAATAAAATAATTATTATTAAATAAAATGCAACCGAAATAACACATCAATTAGAAAAAAGAGCTGCAAATTAGAAGAATTGCTGCACAAAATCAATACATTTTATCTAAAATATATATTAAAAGCGTTTCACTCAATGATTAGGAAATCGTTTAAAAAATTACTAAAATTTCATAAAATTAAATAATCGTTGAAATCGAAAGCAATGGAAAAACACAAGATTTTGGTTAAGTAGAGCTCTAAACTCAGGGAGGAATTCCTTTTCAGTTCATAAATAATGATCAGATTCGGTGTATATATATATTGCTCTAAATTAAAGTGAAAATCAAATGAATTTTTGTATTTAGTGTTTGATATCAGAAAAAAAATATTTAAATCTATTTTAAGCTGTTTTTAGTGTATCAGTGAGTCGTCTGTTCTGAATGTTCACTTTGAGGCGACTGTTGTCGTGTCCGGTGGTATGGAGTGGAGGAACCGCTGCTATTACTCAATGGCGAGATATCACTGTCGGAAGTGCTCCGATTCGACTTCTCTGGAGAATGAAAACAATATAATAGTTAATAAGAGAAGTAAAAACTAATTAGTAATACCATTGGAATTGTCGACATCGATATCGATATCAATAACTTTTATTTTTGGCGAAACGGGTCGGGCCTCCATCTGTTCACTCATTTCCTTAACCTTTGCCATAACCATCTGTGCTCTCATAGCGTCGTCTTCTAACGATTTGAGTCTCGCCTGTCGCCAAAGAGCCCTCTTCTCGGCCTCAAGTGCTCGCCTCTGGTTAGGGGTTAAGTTCTTAATCTGTTCCTCAAAATCGATTTCCAGATCGTAACCACTCTTTTTGATTCTTTCTTTGTACCGGCGCTCAGCCTTTGCCGTTCGGAATACTCTTTGATTGTCGGAATCAATTACTTCTGAAGACTCTTCAGACATGAACTGATCGAAGGCCTCTTCGTCGTCGTCTTCCTCTTCTGTAGTCATCATAGACTTGATCTGGTCCTCAGAAAAGGAGGCCAACTTCTTCGCCTCTTCCTCTTTGAGTTTTTCGAGTTCATCGGCCGATAAATAACTAAATCGTTTGCTCTCCGAATAGGATTCGCTTTTTTGCATAGACTTGGATTCGGTGCTACTCTTATCCGATTGCAATCCCTGTTCGAATCGACGCTTCTTTTCACTGAATGTCAGCCATTCGGGCGACTCATTGCTCTTCTGAGTCATTAGCAATAGATTCCTTGGCTTTGGAGGTTTGTCGGGTTTGGGTGGTTTAGCGCCCGGTATTCGAGATGTCTGGTAGGGGTCCAGCATTGGACTCTCTAAGTCTCCCTTTTTTGGCGAACTCTTTTTTGGTGTAAACCTCAGTACAGGTGATGGGGTTCTCGTTTTGCTCGGAGTCGATGAACGCGACACAGAAGGGGAAGGGGTTGGAGAGCGTGAAGGCGTTGATAGGACTGGGCTTTTGGTGTTAACTCGCACAGACACAGGTGGCTATGGATTCAAATCATTCACAAATTATAAGCAAAACTAAACACAAATCCATACAAAATGAAAAAAATAAAATATGAGTCAAAAGAAAGCAAAACATTCTTAAGACTATTATTTGGAAAAATAGTTTTCATTCATTTCAAGTGAAACCACGAATAATGGGTTTTCATGCAATTTGTTAATTAAATTAATTAATTAATTAATTAAATAGATTTTTAAGTTCTTGCAATTAATTGTCTAAGAGTTGAAAAAATATATATTAATTGAGAGTAAAAACCATTAATTAGTCCATTGATTGCACAAAAAAAGCTCATTTGAAGAGATGTTGAGAAGTGTTGTTCACAAATAACCCGGTGTTCAGAGCGAATGGGTTTAGAGATAATAAGTTGATATTATTATAACATTTAAACTCATCTCTGCAGAGGTCGGAAATGGGGGGAAGAAGTGCGGAAAGAATGAAAATTAGATCCAAAGAAATTAAGACAAAGTATTCTTCAGGAATACTGTATCTTATATTGGAATACAAAGTCAAAGGATAAGTATAAGGAATGGACTTACAGTAGTGGCCTGTTGTGCGGCCGCAACACCAGTGTTCACGTTATGCTTCTTCATTATAACAGTTGTTGTCTTCTGCTCTTTGGAAGCGTTAGTTTGAGACGAATATGCATTTGTTGTGCTTTTGGTCAACTGTTCGGCCGCTTTCATCACATCCATCACTTTCTGGTCCACATTCTTGGATTCACTCACAACTAAATCTTCGCTATTATTTATGATCGCATTTGTGGTCACAACAGACGACAGATTCTTAAGTGACTCAACACTTGATTCTCTCTTTTTTAATGTTTCAGAGCTGTTCTCAATCTTATGTTCCGTTACTTTGGGTGTAGAAGTAGTGAACACTTCGTCGTCTTCTCTATCCAGAGATGAGAATGACTTAAAGCTTCTACTCGAGGGTGAAGTGGGTGTCGGTATGTTTGACTTTCCCTTAGCGACCTCTGAGGGCTCGTATCCGTCACAGACTAACAGAACAATTTTATTTCCTGCATTTCTCAAGGCATGGACGGCCTCATTATGGGAGGCCCCTAATAGAGAGGCTTCATTCACTTCAATGATTCTCATTCCGGGTCTGAGACGTCCATCTCTGGCCGCGGCGTGATTTGGATTGATTCTGGAAATGAAGATCCCTTCGTCGTCCTTATCAAATGGATTTCCAGGCTGTCGGGGCTGTCGAGTCTCCAGGTTTCCGGTGGCGCCTCCCTTAACAATCATTCCCAGCTTTTCTGTCGGCAACTTATGTATAATGAGTTCCTGAGGTATAAGAAATGATTAATAAAATTGAATCCAAATTTTGCGCACAAATGATATAAAAACAGAAAACAAATAAAACCAAAAATAATGAATTGAATGCAAAACCGAACAAAAGGACGAAAGCATTAGAGAATGTCTTACTCTCACATCGATTGGCCAACACTTTATGAACGGTAGTGCAGTCGAGACAAAGATTTTATTAGTTTTTATCAGAATAGTTATGAAATGAGGCGAAAGTTTGGATTTAGTAAGAGTTGAGAGAAATTAATAACAGTTTCAAACCTTCCAGCCTTTGGGCAGAGGTTCGTGTCTTATGGTAAGACTCAGCTCTTTCACAGGTCGTAATAAGGCGTCGACCGCTTCCTTGTGCGTAGCTTTTGACACATCGACGCCATTAACTGCAATGAGTCGGTCGCCAATTCGTATTTTGCCGGTTCGGGACGCGAGACCATCGGCTACAACCTGTTCACAACCAAAACCATAAGTCAAGGGCTCACAAAACATTCAAAAAGAGTCATACTTTCGAAACGAAAATTCCGGGTTCGCTCCCACCGAACGGATGGCATGAATGGTCTGATTCGTTAGATTAACCAAATTTAATAATCAATAAGTTAGTAATCGAATGTCAATTACCTGATCCTCCAATTATGCTGAGCCCAAGGGGTCCTTCAGATTTGAAGAGAGTGACGGTCTCTTCAATGGGTGGCAAAGAGAGGATATTATTCGTAACTCTGGTCACAACATTCTCAGTAAAAGTGGTTTTGGTGACAACTTCAGTGAATACACCCACAGATGTGGGCGCCGGTGGGAATTGTGCTTCTAATGGACAGTCAAACTTTGACACCAGTTCTGGCTTTTGAATGGTTACACTGAGAAGCGGACCATCACTTGTTGAGGACAACGGTTTGGCACCTCATTTGTCAGATAATTATTAATTAGATATTAAATAATGAAATTGTGATAAAGAGTTACCATTTCTGTCGAGAGTAGAAGAGGCACTTCTGGACATATGGGATGGATTGGTTGCAGAGGCACTGAATGAGTGATTGCTGGGTAGAGTCGCACTCGAATGACTACTGATCACAACGTCGTTCCGAAGACCCGGAAGCTTAGTATAAATTGAATGCGTCGGCCGTGAAGATGGAGAATGAGTGGCCGTAGGGGTGACGGGCGCTGACGTCGGACTGTCTCCTGCAAGACTACTGACTGAGCCCAGTGTAGGTCGTCTATAAGAACCCGTATATGAGGGCCGGTTTGCCATATAAGAGGAAGCATAGAGTCCCGAATAAGGTCGCAATCTTGGTGATTTCTCACCCGAACAAACATCAGGTCCCTCTCTCTCGACTACTAGTCTGACAAACCTCTCGTGTCCCGTCAACATTGACACTACCTGTTCGTGTCGAAGACTCTCCACATCGACACCATTTATAGACAGAACCCGATCGCCGACGAGTAGCTTTCCGTCGCGATCAGCAGCACCTCCTTCGGCAATACGCGATATATGAATCCAATCGGAGCCCTCTTTGAAAGGTGTGCCGCCAACACCCCCGGCAATACTGAAACCCAAACCATTTTGATCGCGAATAAGAGTCGTATAAATGATTTGTCTCTTTAGATCAAAATCAGGAGTTTGTGGTAAAGATGTTGCCATTGAATTGGTGTTGGCTGTTGGGGAACGGATATCACCATTTTGTCTAACTGTTTGCTGAGGAGACTTAAGGGGTGACCTTTGGATCTCCTTTTCAATGGAATCATTTTGCACTGAATTTTGTTTGAGTGGAATCTCTCTCACAATAACAGCAACGAACTCATAGCCCGCCGTTTTGAGAGTATCGACAGCTTTGTAGTGATCTATTTCTATGAAGTCCACACCATTTATGGACAGGATTTTATCACCCACATGAAGGCCAGCCATATCAGCCGGTCCTCCTTCAGTGATTCGGGATACAAAAATTCCCTCGTCGTCACCCTTATAAGGAGAAGAACCTAAACCCCCAGCAATACTGAGTCCAAGTCCCCCACCAGTCCTTCTCACTATCATTTGCATTTGTACGGCTTCTATATTACTATTAGTGCTGAGCTGAGACATGGATGGAGCGGCGTTTGACACCGACGACACTGTTCTAAGCGATTCATTATCGCCTGCACTCACACTCTCGCCTCGGAATGAGGTCTGTTGTAAAGGATTGTGTTCTTTGTTTCTCATGGCTTCGGCTAATATTGAGGCCACTCTTTGCTGTTCATCTTTGGTGGTATG
Organism: Ceratozetes gracilis; assembly: GCA_034694965.1. Lineage (NCBI taxonomy): Eukaryota > Metazoa > Arthropoda > Arachnida > Sarcoptiformes > Ceratozetidae > Ceratozetes > Ceratozetes gracilis. Next base: position 19,299 of record JAQIWF010000244.1, read on the forward strand.
GATTCGTTTATTCTTCAGGTGATGAGGAGTATCCCTTCGATGCAGTTTGTTATGCCATTCGGGTCTGTCCTCCTCCTCCTCCTCTTCCTCTTCTGGCAGTTCATTCTCTTCTTCAAAGCCAGAGAAGCCGACGTGTTTGTTGTCCTGATTCAAGTAGTGGTCACTTCCAGACTCTGAAGAAGTCATATTGGCTTTTATGGGCTTAGAGTCGACCTGAGACTCGTAATAGTGCTCTCTTTTACTGATATCCATATCTTGTGTTTCGGCCGCTATTTCCGAATCACTTTTAACGATAACAGAAGAGGCGTACGATTCGCCCGATTCTGTGGATGCGGTGCTATTGCGCTGATGTGACGGTTGGACGGAATTATTGCTATAATTCGTATTATTTTGCGTCACATCTTTCGCAGTAATCTCCTTATTATCGTCTGACAGGTCTTTGCTATCTCTCTGTGCAAACAATTTTTGATGTCTGGCCTTCAGTTCTCTGGGGTGTGGAGTGTCGTGTCGTACAAAATTCAAATTATCTATAACTGCAGTGTTGACCACCGGCTCACTCCTCTCCTCGTCATCACTGGCTTCAGCAAACTTGACCGCTGACTGTCTCGGCTGATCCCAATTTATACTATTAGCCCTCTCAAGACTATTGTCAACAAAAGGTTCTGCAAAATGAGACAATCATTAAATATGGCTTCACTTCAATTCTTTGCGAATAACTTTGAGACAATAAACGCGTAAACTAACACAAAATGAATGATAAAAGTCCTGATTAATCAGAGAAAACACAAATAAACAATGAATTAAACGTTAAAAGGCAGTGATTTGAGTGATTAGTCACTCCATTCCATAGTTATCTTATCAACAAAAGTCAAGGTTAGAGTCGAATAATTAAATTCAGAACAAAACCGTATTTTTGTTAACTAACACTAAATACTGTCAAAGAATGCAATAAATTATAAAAATTATGGAAAAACAGTCATTTGGGAAAAGAATTGAATTTCCAAATGAGAAGCAATGCATTAATAAGTTATTAAACAAATCGATTGAAACACAATATCTGAGTCCATACCTAATCGTGAAATGTCGGGATTGTATTCCTGTTGTGGTAATAGAAAACACGTCAACACTTTCTGTCGGGTCTGTTCGTCATAATCTGTTTGAAACTTGAGGAGAGGCTGTGACTGGTTCTCCGCCAACCAGAGGGCCTTCAGGTTTAAGGCAGTTATGGTGTACGGCAAGTGATTCAACCGATTGCCAGACACGTCAAACACACGCAGATCCCTGAGTTGGCCGATCTCTACCGGCAGATATGTCAGACGATTGTCGCGCAAAGAAAGAACACCCAATTTGGTCAGATTTCCGATCTGTGGCGGCACTTCTTCCAACTGGTTTCGGTCGACATTAAAGTTCGTTAAATGGATTAGATTTCCAATCGTTGGCGGCAACTCTGACAACATGTTCTCCGTTAGAATGAGTTCCTGGAGTGCAGAACAGCCACCAATAGTTGGATTGAGTGATAAAAGTCTGTTTTGGTCCACTTTCAGTATCATTAGTTTAGACAACTGTCCGATGCCGTCGGGAAGAGTTTCCAAACAGTTTTGCGATAAATGCAAATCTGTTAGACTTTCCAAACCAGCGATTTCTTCGGGCAAATACTCCAATCGGTTCTCACTCACGTCCAGACACGTCAACCTTCTTAGTTGTCCGATCTCTTTGGGAACAGTACTTAACTCATTGCAGTCGAGCCACAGTTCTTGTAGTTTCGGCATTTGGCCGATAACTTCAGGCAACTCTTCGATATCATTGGATCCTAAGTCGAGGCGTTCCAATTTGACCAGAAATGAAACGCTCGGCGGAAGGGTTTTCAACAGATTTTCACGTAATTCAAGTGATTCCAAGTTATTAAGAGAACCGAAATCATTGGGTAACTGTTGCAGAGATATGTCATTGAGTGCCAGAGATGTCATGTTCCGGAGCTGTGAGAAACCCGTCGGCAATCTATAGACAAACAGATATACATTACAATCGGTTTAAGTCATAGAAATTGGGTTTAAACCCAAAATTGATGAGAAAGGGCTCACATTTGCAACGGATTGGAACTGAAGTCTGCGATTTGCAGATACTTAAGAAATTTGATGTTTTCGGGGATGTCTGGGATGTCATTCTTACTAACGTCGAGCTCAACCAAATTGATGAGATTTGCGATATCTTGCGGTAGTTTACAGATCTCATTGTCGGAGAGACTCAATCGACGGAGTTTTGTCAAACGAAATAAACCCTAAAAATGACACCAAAAATGATTAAATGCTCCAAAAAAAGGAGAGAAACGACAAAATGTTTTTAAAATAAACTTTCGATTAATTAAAGTAAATAAATAAATAGAGAGTCAATCAATGGGAGAGGCGGTGGTCTACCTGTGCCTCACACAAGCGTATGCCTGTGGAGCTGAGTGGACCACCACCTGCACAGGTAGGGAAGTGGTCAGAAGCGAGAGAAGAGGTGAGAGTGTGTTATGGGTGGAGACAAACAACTTATCATTACTTTTGGTAATTCCCGGATATGATTGGCGTCGAGAAAGAGCTCTTCGAGAGTACGGGTATATCGGAGGACATCGTCGGGAATATTGGGTAAACTGCAGTGTCTTTTGTCGATGTATTCGATGTGACGATTGCATCCCCGGAACAGAGGAATGCATTTAAACATTATTTCAATTGAAACTATCAGTCATTATATCAGTCATTATAACTCATATCTCAATTCACTCCCATTTTTGTTATCATTTCGTTTTCATTCAGTCCAATGTCGAGCCATAACTGTCTGACATCATCACCACATTCCCGTCCCATTCATATAATACGTTACATAACGCACAGCACAACCTATTGTTTGCGCGGATCAGCCCTTCCTGTTGGCAGAGTCTCGACGGCACAGAATCCGCTTTAATTAACCCTCAAAACGGGTTTTCATACATTAGATCATTATTTTGATCATAAACTCAATCGATTAATGCAAATGTTTTACAAATAATCCAAGTGTTTGTTTGCCCCTCTTTTTTATTCTGCAGACAATCAAGGGCTTACTAATGCCCAGGAGGTATGTGTCAAATTGTAAGCTTGCTTAAATTGCATTTTCCATTAACATTATTTTCACGGATATAAGTAAAGATCTATCAGTAAAGACTTAGCAAAAATTCAGGGCTAATACTAATCCCTTGGATATTTTATGTAGATAAACTCTGTAACTTTGTAGACCACCTTGGGCATCTCTAGCTTATGCTGTTGTGTATTTCTAAAGAAGAGTGACATTAAAAAAGTTTATTTAATTAATTTTATGCGCAATTCTGAATAACAAGAGCTCAGCCATCAGTTGATTTGGCAATGAATTAATGGGAGCACATCTGTGGCACAGACTCACTGTAAATAACAAATAAAAAGAGAGAATACCTGCTTGATAACACTTTAATGAGTAAACTCGAAGACGTTGTAAATCAGTGCCGTCGGCACAAGCCAATAAGAGTTAGTACTTTCAAATTTT
>JAQIWF010000245.1:0-22815 GCA_034694965.1 Ceratozetes gracilis
ATAAAAAAAGAGTTTGTAATGTATTAAGCGTTTAATTCTTTGGGAATCATTTGAAGACCATATTCTTCTCATCTTAAATGGGATAACATTTGAAATATGACTACTAATCAGATTGTGGTCACTTTTTAAGTCCAAAGCAAATGACTGGACACTAATTGTAGAGACGATTAAATAATTATCAAAAGATTAAAACAAAACCAAAGTTTAAATATTGTTTTAATAAATTAATTGATTATACATTTGTCGCCATATTTTCATTGATTAGAGTTTGGAATTAAATAAATAAATAGAAATCAGTTTTAAAATGATAGCAATTAATCATAAACTGAGAGAATTGAGCAAAAAAGGAGAAACGGGGGTATTGGGGGGCAATTATTGACCTTTAATTTAATATTATATCACAATATGATTAATGATTGCAATGAATAATAATTACATAATTAATAGGAGTTCATAACGAGTACCAAAAGCGGGTCTGATTTGGATGAGACAACATTTATATAAAATAATGATTACAATAAAAAACGGTTTAAGCATTTTTGACATCAATTGGTCCAAAGAATAATCAGTTTTTAAGTTTAATTAATTGATACAAATATTATAAAATCAAATCAATTCATGTTTAGCGTTGTTTCGCGACTCATTGCGTCTGTTTTTACCTGAAAAGCAAAGACAACCGCTATTAAGCCGATGTCTTTTCAAGCCTTTGGGCTTTTCCTGCCATTGCCTCTCTCGCACACACCTCTCGAAGTAATCAAATTCCTTGAGATACCAAACGGGTGGCCATCGGTTCCGATTCAGATACGCCTGATTTTCCGGATGAAGAGATCGCAATAGTTTTGTATTTTTGTGGCAAATCTCGTTGTAATGGATGGCTATTTGGTGCAGACAGAACTCAGACAACTGGTCTGCGTTATGTATCTGACACGGCTCTAACAGTTTCAACACCGCTTCAGTTATGTCGGCCCCGCTGTCACTCATTTGCATCAATTCGTTAATCACTTGGCTCTCAATGAGGGCAACCAATCGCGACAAACACAGTCTATTCGCCAATTCAAGCACTGGTAGGCAATTGGTGTGACTGATAGTCGAGTCTAAGCTATCGGTATATATATAATACAGCATTTGACGAAAGGTCTCCTTATTAATTCCCGGGAAAGGTATCTGTTTGTGAACATTCATTTAAGCATTTCATTAAGAAGAGTGGAAGGCATAATACGGACCACTTTTGCAGAGCTCTCTCGGAAGTCCCCTCTGAACATAGCGTCCATTACATCGCACCGACACATGAGGATAGCCTTATGTCCAGTACAGGTGCCGTCATCTAACTTAAAGACAACATCTTTGCGAGAAAATGAATAAACAATTTATTAACAAATGATTGTCTAATGTGTGAAATGAGTCAAACCTGCGAACAACTGTTCGTCCAAACAAATAGTCTTAAGATTGTTCATCACTTTGTGTTTGAATTCATTAACAAACGATTGGTTGAAATAAACGTCAGAGTCTTTGAGATCGTCTATATTTCTCAGAATTATTTGCAATTCCTGAAGATCTAAGAGCTCTGCGATGTCGTAGAGTTCAGAGACAGGGGTCTCATTGAGGAGATTGATTTGACCCGAGTATATGAAATGAACGAAACTCTGCAGAGCAGACAAAGTGATGGCGTTAGACATCGACACAACTGTCTGGACGTTTGAGGCGAGTCTTCCCGACTGATCGATAACATTATCGGTGAGTTCAACACTAATTGATTGGAAGAGCGGATGATTTATGTTCTTATGAACGCCAGTCCTCAATGAACTGACATCTGTTTGATTGCGAAAATTGGACCGCTTTCTGCTTATATTGCAATTATTGAGTGGAGAGTCAGAGGCAGAGGGCGTGCGATGACATATACCAAACATATACAACTTATTGATGTGTCCGGTGTCTACCAGTCCCGCTGGTGAAGAGCTCAATAACTGTTCCGTATCTGTATTGAAGTTACCAATAGAGGCATCAGTAGAACTGGCAATACTCGAATCGCTGGCACTTCGGCCCCAATAAGTAATCGCATTATTATAATCAGTTCCGGCAGTGATGTCCAGAGTTAACAACTTATAGAGCTCTTTGGAAGCGGCCGACAGCAACACTTTGTGGGCACAGATACCAGACTTTCCGATCGATAAAATCATATCAGTATAGGTCTGATATTGTAGTAAAGACGACAAATGGAGGTCCAATTGTGAAACCGGAACCATCACTTTGGGCGCAAGAGGTTGGGGCGGACAGAAAGGCTTCTGAAGTAGTGATCTTTGGACGTGTTTTAAGTTAGTCATCCAAAACCGTTGCTGTCGTCTCGCAATTAATGCCACTCTTATTATATTCTCAAACACTTCATTGACTCCGAAATGTGTGAAAACACTCGTCTCATAATAGGGCGCATCAATGTCTTTGGCCACAAGTCTTCCCTGTTCTGGAGTCAGAATATCAGTCTCTTTAAGTGGTCTAAAATGAGTAATAAAATTGTTTTAGACATTAATCACTCGCTAAATGATTAATCAAAATAAATAATAAACCAGGGTCACCAAAGTCCTGTGGGCAAAAAATGTGAAAATGTGCCCAAATTCACATGATAAACTAATTTTGATCACTTAACTAAGATCACTTTGATAATACAATCCTCTATTAATAGTTTCAATAAATTGAGTCAATTTGGACACATCTTTGGCAGAGCAGCACATTTGGTGACCCTCTTATCAGTCATTATTTGCTTATTTTGATTGGTATTTGAAGTCAATTATTGTTAGCCTTAAATAACAATTAAGTGGTTTTCAGTTCGAAATAATTTAACCAAATATTTATCAAATGTCCAGAATTCAAACCGAAACTTACTTTTGGCTAAAATGAAAAATCACTAAAAAACTGATTCTAATGGATATGAATAAAGAACTCAATTTTGATAACAGTTCTAAATGTCTGTCATTTTAGCTGAAAGTGAATTCAAGATTTTCTGAACAATATGTTCGCCAATCAATGTCTAGAATTGGTTCTTCAGTGCCGCTAATCTACGTTCAGTCCTTCCACTTCTCAGACCTTATTACTGAATAAATTAATTCAAACAAAGGATATATATTTCATGGATTTTCTGGCGGAACAGTTCTGTTCTGGTCTTAGGAAGCATTGAAGCAAATGACAGATTCTCTCAATAATTGAAAAGTATGTGAAAAATGAAATCGTTTTGAAAATCCATTAAAAGTGAAGGAAAGAGAAGAGAAGTGGTTAATAAACAGATGATCAGTACCTTCCGAGTTCAGGAAATCGGGTGCAAAGATGATTCGCCCTAAAAAATAACTTCGATTAAGTGATTTTTGGACGACTCAATGGTCAGGACTTATATTAAGATTATTCGGAAGAAAATGGTTTTCAATTTGGAATAAATTCTTTGAATTACAAAAACGATTTTCAATTAATTTTTGGACAAATTATTGGCAAAACTGAGGCACCGATCAATGGGTTTGTGATTAATGAAATTCATTTGACTAATACCTGAAAAAAGGACTTCTTTCGCGGCACAGATTGAGGAACTTCTCGTCTCTATACATATATCTCAAGTCATTCTTACAGCCGACCAAAACTATAGGAGTATTCGGACAAAAGCGTCGGATCTCCGGATACCAAATAACTTTGCAGTTACGCAACGATATAGGATTGGCCACAGAAAAGCACAACAGAACTACATCTGACCTGAACCACAATCTTCAGTCATTCAAGTGATTCACTTTCGACACATACCTGCCATAAGCAAATCGTCTGTCCTTATCGTGATCCCCAAAAGTATCCCATAATCTGAGTGAGACGTTGACCCCATCGATCACTTCCCACGATCTTTGCAGCACCTGATGAACAGTACGATTAATTGACTGCCAACTAATCACTCATTCTTTAATCAGAATATTCTTTCTTTCAATGCATTAATATTTCATACAATTTGTTGGTTTGAAACAATGCATTGACTGCCAAATCACTACATTATCTTCAAAATGGATTAATTTTAAATGTTTTTTATAGATTTTGGTAATATATCTAATCATTGATTCAATTAAAGTAAAATTGGTGTAAATTGTGGTCTAATTTTAGGGACAATTAGTATTTAAGAGATGTGTGTTTACCTCTTTATGGATGCGGTACTGATCAATGGCCCAAACAGTTGGGATGTGAGTTGTCATGAGTTGACTCAAGTCTAGTCGTGAGTTGCAGGCGCGGGCACATATCAGACGTGTTTTGCCTAAAATCAGTGACGATTAGAGCCAAATGTCGGTAACAGTCATTCATTACTACTGACCAACTGCTGTGTCGCCCACAACAACGCATTTGACCAGTTCTTGATGAGGCTGTTCGTTGTCCATCGCATGCCATCACACGGACATCAATGACTAAATATACAAATCATATGTCGAGTCAATGAATTATATTTCTTAAGTCTACTCTCAATCATCAAAATAAGTCTGAACTTTGATTGAAGCAAAAAATAAAAAGCATTCAACAAATAACAGTAAAAATCAACAATATTTGGTAATCTCTTCCTTTCCACTCAACTCAAGCTTCGAATTTGCATTTCAATGAGAATTTCCCGAAAAACAAGTTAATAAGTGATGAAATAAATGTGAAAATTTCAAATCCTAACCCATTTGAGGGCAATAATTATTTTTGTAAAATACAATTGCATCATCTATTCAAATATTACCTGTTTTCTACCTATTTCAAGACTAATTTCCAAAAAATAAGCTAGCAATATTTAGACACTTTATAAACTTTAACATTTATAATATGTCGTTATTGTATTCATTTAAATATTTCATTGAGCGAAGAGTTCCATCAAAATTGCATTCTTTAAGTGTTTTCAAATTATGTTAACTTAGATAATAAGCAAGATTCATCTGATTTACTAGCACTCATCCTTACACATTCCAAGTTTACAGGAATGGATGTCTTATTAGCATTTTAATGGTTAGAATGCCCTTGTAATCTTTTGATAGAATCTCATAAAATTCAATAATTTGGTAGAAAAAGACATTTTATGGTCGTTTGAATTCTTGAGAAAAAGTTGGTTCAAATGAATTTCAAGCCTTCAAATAATCTCTACTTTTTATAAATCAAATTATAAAAACGACAAATCGATCAAAAATTTGTCAAAATGACTGATTTATAGGAAATTTATGAAAAACAGCTGATGACGACATTGTCAACCGTAGATATGTACAACTAATAAATGATCTGTATGTAAGCAAGGTATAAGCAAGGCACCAATTCTAAGAGTATATCTCAAATGTAATGCATTTCATAATTTAACCCCAAAATTAGTTTTTAATTAAAGATAATTCAATTTTGAGTACTATTATGAGTGACTTTAACTCAATAATTAAATGCAATTTATATTTGAATTATGGTTTGAATTTTGATGAGAAGGTCTGTTGAGAGGAATATTGACTTAATAAGACTTGAGATCATTTATCTAATGGGGAATAACTTGAAACACTATTAACTGCACAAAGAATAAGAAAATAAGTGAAAGTCTATTTTTGCGACCGGACTGTCACTTCTTTCTGTCCCTGATTGATGATTGCAGACTAATCAGGGTTTAAACAAATATAACCATTAAATTAGGACCAATTACTCCAAATATGTTGCATTCAATCATTTGAAGACCAGGAATAAGGCATAAAATGTGGCTCTTATTGGGAGTCCATTAAAGTGTCAGAATTTGATTCATTGAATTAGTTTATAGACTCAGGAATTGAGTCATTCTTTGACTTCAATTTGTTATTTGAAATAAGCATTGATTCAAACGATACTCATATTTCTCACAAATTAAAGTTCAGTATATAAATAGAAATTTGGGGGGAAATGCACTAAAATGTGATAATTTGTGCCCAAATTAGCCATTATTTGTGAGATGACTATTGGACTCGAGTTCAACGAATTGCATATCTTTTGTTTGATTAATACATTTCTTAACATTTATTTTCTTTTGGATAAAGTGTTTGAATTGATTTAAATGCAAACTCTTTTGAATATGAATTGTCTTTAAATACCTTTAGTTGAATGAGAGGTAAATATTGAGTGATGTTGTGATGAGAAGAGTGGACACAATGTTTACAAACAAAATAATTACTCAATTGTTGCTAATCGAAGACAATTTGTTGTCAAATCTGTGAGTCGTTGACAGGACTGAAGACTTGCACTTAACTCACAAACTGTTTATTTTATATGAGTTTTGCAACAAAACAACTCATTGCTAGAGATGTTAACCGGATTTTTGTCGACTCATTCCATTGATTTAAGACTCATATGATGTGAAATATGGAGACAAACAGTTTGGTTGCAAAGACTCAGTGCGCACCTCATCACTGATCAATACAGAAGGCGGGTGTCGGCACTCACACTACCAGACACCACAACTACCGATCCCTAACCAAAATCACTATCTTTTCATATATGACATTAAAAGTTACATTAGCAAGTTACATTGGGCAATACTTTAATACCATTTCCCTTATATTTGAAAGGATCTTTTTGGTGTACATAAGCAATGATTTCCACCCCTTCTTAATAGTCAACCCATGATTGTTGTGATGTCCAGAGGGGGTTGGGAGGAACCAAGGTTATTATGTCCTCATTGGCAATTGTCCTCACTCTTAACTATATCTCAACAAAATATGCAAGTGACTATTCTGTTAAAAGTCCTGTCCGCCACTCATACTTGAAATTGAATGCAATTAAATCAATCAATTAATCGCTGAGTTTATAATGTGCTGTAAATGACTCGTAAATCACTTTATTCTCTCAAAGATTATTCTGATTATGTAATACATAAAACAGGAAAACATGTTTTCATTTATAATGCCAACACATATCAGGAATTTGTAAATTTTAAAGTTGTTGTCCACTTAAATTATAAAAGACCAAGAGCAAAATAACTACCAATAGCTTAAGGAGTATATAAAGTAGCACTGAATAAGTATGAGACAGCAAAATACAGCATAACTTAACAAAACCCTTAATTCGGATATTGAGTGTATTTAAGCGTGATTTGAAGAAAGACTGTTTTATGTTGAGAACAGCACTGATTTAGATAAGAGTGAAAACAATAGATTTTTTCTGTAGTTTACTTTCGATTGTTTTTAGACAGAAGTCGAGACAAACAAATAGAAGACTCATTCAGTTAATTATCTGTTGAGTCTTTCAGCTCTATATTTATCACTTTTCAAGTATATAAGCGACCGCTCGTTCATCAATACTACTGTGATGTTAGAGTTTGATTTACAACTATTCACTCTTTTCAACAAGCTAGTTTTTACAGCGGAAGGAAGTGCGTGTAGTGCCTAAATGATGAATGCTCAATTCTAATAACTTTGATTAATTGATGTTTGAAGCGATCGACATCACTATTCATTGAATATGAGAATATTCACTGTTGCCCAGGGGATATTTTAATATAAATTATTTTCCAATAAACCATGTCTCTTATCATCAAGATATCAATTTCCACCCACCAGCATAAAAAATAGTCAACTATCATATTTTTGAACCACCAAAATTTTGATAAAAGCCCAAAAAAGCTTAGCTCAGAGAATATTCCCTTGCGCAACATTTCATCTTTCCATTAGTTTATGTTTTGTTAGAATATGCCCTCAATTTCCTTGATAATAATACTGAATGTCCTATTTCCATTAGAGTAAAGCACCGGTTTATTAACTTTTATTGGAAAAGTTTTTATTTTGAGTTTCATCAAAAGATGTACTAGGTTATCCATACAAAATTAGTATCAATCAATATATGAGCCGAAATTTTGAAATCTCCAGGTTATCATTGAATTGAATTTTTAAGTCTGAAAACAATTTGAAAACAATTTTACTCTTTCATGAATTTACTTAAAAATTTGATACAATATTTATATAATATTTATATAATTAAAATGACATTAAAAACAGTGAAACTCAGTATTTATTGATTTCATTCACTTAATAAAATTATTTTAATTGTTTTAAAATTCCTAATCTCCCGGCAAAATCATTTTAAGCAATTTGGGCAATTTTTTTCATATCATTTTCTTTGTAGGATAAAAATACAAAGCACTAATAAAAATGCAATCTTCATAAATGTACAATGATGAAATTTAACTAAATAATAGTAATAATTGAAAGAAATACCTAAATTTAGAATACCTAGCATTTAATGGTATTTGTGTGAAATGAGTTGAGATCTCTAACCGGGAAAAAGAGTTAAATGAGTTATGCGTCGACTCATTCCTGCTTTGATTGACTCAATGTTTGACTAAATTTACTCTGAATTGCAATTAACGGAGTAATCAGTTCTCCGATTGACTCAAAATTATTACATTTTTATCTCATTTTAATCACAGAAAGGCATTAAAAATCAAAATATTGTTTCCTTTGTTTGCAATTAATCGGCATTTTATTCATCTGTTTCTCGATTTTGTTGTTTTTTAAAAATTTTTATAAATTAAGTAATCATTGAATTAATAATTTTGTGTCAAAATGAGTGTTAATTTCTACAAAAATCGGGACCCAATGGTCTCCGCATATAAAGCAGTAATCGATGAGAACTCCAAAACTGATTGGTATTAATTGACAGACAATTGTTTTAAACATTTCTTATCTTTCAATCTTTTTAAGGGCTCTCTTTGGTTATGAAAAGCAAACAAATGACTTAACTCTTATCGGTTTGTATTGAATGCCATTTACTCTTAGTTTTGATTCAATTGATATAATTGCAGACAAAGGAGAGGGAGGTTTAGAAGAATTGGCCGAAGAATTCAATTCGAGTAAAATATTGTACGCTTTTTGTAGAGTAAAGGACCCGAACACTGACCTCACTAAATATGTTATCATTAATTGGGTATAAATTTATTTAATGGCATTTCCTGTCATTTCTATAGAGAGTGATCTTATCCTCAAACTATTGATGATATTCTAGAACCTAATAAATGATGTTTAGTATAGTTGTGTCACTCATTAACCACTCTATAGATATAACACAAAATGCTTTATATTATGAACTAATATATTTGATTTTAAATTGAAAGCAAGGAGAAGGGGCTCCTCTTCAACGGAAAGGGGTTTGCATTAATCACTTCCGCGATGTGTGCGACTTCTTCAAAGGGGCGCACTTAACCATAAACGCCAGGACTGAAGAAGATGTCGAACCAGAAGTGATTCTCAATAATATAACCAAAGTTTCAGTGAAAGTGAACTTAAAGGATAGGTTAGACTTAACTGAGAATCCAAGTCCTGTCGGATCCAACTATAAGAGAATTCAACCCCAGAGAGAGATCAGTCAAACAGATAGAGAAGAGTTTTGGGTTAAGTCACAGGAAGAGGAAAAGACTCGACTCAATGAGGAAAAGAAGAGAATCAATGAAAACAGGGCTAAGATTGAAATGGAAAGACAAGAGCGGGAACTAAAAGAAGCGAAGGAGAGGGAGGCCTCATTCAGAGAGCGTGAGGAACAGATTATCAAATTACGAGAATCGGAACGAAATGCCATGAATTCAATCAAATCTGAACCCAAACCCGAAGCCAATGACGACAACGAAAGGCGCCACAAAAGTGAAGAGATGAGGCGTCAGAGAGCAGAAGAGCTGAAGACACTGACCTCTCAGAGTTCAATACGCAATACCCGTGCGATTTTCGAACAGAATTCGAGCGCCGGACAAATGAATGCAATCCGAAACTCTTCACAAACAAAGAATACATTGATTTCCAGTAGAAAAGAGTTGTTTGAGAGCAACGAAAATCCTCCCAAAACTCCTACCGAAACAGTAAAACCTATCGAAAGGGATTCCATTCAATCAAATATTAATGGAAAACATTCCCAAATAAAAGATGATTTCAGAAATGAGCCAATTGTGAGGGCGACTGAAGTTATCAGTCATTCCCCCATTCCATCAGTTGAAACAAGTGTTGAGACCGAGAGCTTCGAACAAATGACTAACGGGGGTCACCACTCGGTCACAAATGAGGATTTAGTCGAACCCGAAGTGGTGGAGCCCACAGAAGTGGTGTACACCAGAAATCTATTACAGGACACTTATATAGAAAGTCATCCGCTTGAAGACATTGCAGAGGAACAGACCTGGGAAGGTATGTCCTCACAACTTACTATTCCTCTAATAACAGTTTTTGTTATGATTTAGAGGCCAATAATCCGGTGGAAGAGCAGTACGACAGCACCGAAAATGTATTCTCCGATCAAAGAGTAGACACGACTGAAGCCGAAACTGGGCTTAAAAAGGCTCGCGCTTTGTTTGATTACCAAGCTGGTTTGTACTACACTATTATAAGCTCTATTATAATTACAATTAATATATCCTTGTTATTAAAACAGCTGATGAGACGGAAATCAGTTTTGACCCTGATGATATGATCACACATATCGAACAGATTGACTCGGGCTGGTGGCAGGGGTTAGCCCCTGATGGCACTTATGGCTTATTTCCCGCCAATTACGTCGAACTTATCGATTAGAGGGCTTTAGATTCATATTTGATAGACAACTAATACTAGACTTTTCTAATGACTTTCAATCCATTGATTGAATATTATTTGAATTGATTTTAAACTTAATTTTCGTGATTTTAAAGCATTTTATTAGCATTTGATTTGAATTCGCAGCTAATCGTCGATTTACTGTCAAATTTTTATACTAAACCTGAAGTGTAAGAAAGGGGCGGCATATTATTGGCTCAGAATATCTTCACATTAATTTAAGTTCAGCTAATTTTCTTATATAATTGTCAAAAATTGTTTTGAATAACATTTTAAGTATTTCCGAATTGGCAGCCAATAGGTATTGAGAGCTATTAAGAGTCCAAAATATGCCTCCCTTTTGCCCTTCACTCGAAATAATACTTTTGATGACTTATAATGACTTCATTTATAAACTATTTATATATTTATAATTAATTTATTAAAAATGTGCCGAAACTCCGATTTCCCACAACTTATTTGATAACTTTTTGGTGTTTTTGATGGCTTTCCTTTTATCCAATGGTGTATCACATCTATAGATGGAGAAGAGTTCGTAGGGAAAGCACGAAATACTGGACTTCCGGCTTTCTGTCAAATGGCAGGGCTCGTCATTTTTAACCCCTTTTGAAAAGCATATGTTTATTATCTCCTGGATAAAATTTCCACCAATAATACTCGGATACAAATCCAAAGAGAAAGTGGATACCCTCGGATCAAGTGATATGCCCTAAAATTAAGTATCAATGAGTAAATTGTGTCCAAACTTATGGAGAACTTAACTGAAGAATCTTCAAACCAAATGACATAAGAATACTGATAGACGCCGTCCGACCAGATATGGCTCAGATTTCCTGCAATTAGTTGATTGTAAGCCTTATATACCATTTGGACGATAATATTGTTTGCATTGATTTGAGTTAACTCTAAATCACAATTGCTTTCGATGGGAGCGACGATTAATTCGTTAACTGTTCTGTCGATATAAACAAAACCAATTAAGTCTTCGATGTCGACGTTGATTCCTAATAGAGTCATATTTCTCTGGCTTTTAACCTTAAAAAAGCCCAAATAATCTGTAAATGTTTTGATGGAATAGAAGACGATTTCATTTAACAGATTTGAGTCTAATGTCTGCACTTTAAGTATTAAATTATAATAAGAGTCGAAAACCAATGTCTTGTAATTACTTCGAATCGAATTATTCAACGAAGAAAGTTGTGCTTCGATTTGAAAATTAAGTAGATTTTTGTCACTTTTGATCTCATTATCAAATATCTGGCATTTGTTTAATTTAATTAAGTTCTGGAGAAGTGATGCAAAAGATTTCTCTTTATTTAAGTTCTTCTTTAATATGAAATCTTTGACTTTTTTGATGCAATTTTGCAAATGAATGACTGAATTACAACATCTCTTCTCTTTTGGCGCATTCAGTAAACTATTGATTATATCAATCATTAAAATTAATTGAGAGGAGAGGTGTGTCGGTACCTGTTTTCAAATGAAACATATCATTAGTCAATTAAATCAAATATGGATTCTTAATTTTAGCAAGGTACTGCTGAGTTTACCATCATCAATTTAATATTTTATCTATTTCATAATTAATAAAAGTAATTTGGTGATAAGGAAATGTTACCTCGCTTAACACAATGACATAAAGTTGGTCTTCAATTGGAATTTTGCGGTATATGTATGGGACTAACATTTTTTGATCAGCGCTTGACTTTAAAAATACCAAATACTGATTGAATTTCGATGCCTTCTGTTTCATCACTTCCTTTGGACTTATCTTTGAAAAACTTCCAAAGAATGAATGCTTTCTCTCATATGAATGACTATATTCTTGAATGTCATTTAAAATATTTTCTGAGTGAACAGAGTGTGAGAGTAATACCATTAAAAGCATGTCTCCCCTCGAGATTTTTGTCTTATTAGAACTGAAATTGTAAAGATAAGTACAGATAAGGGATACTATTGAATGTGAAAATTACCCCGAAATCGAAGTAATGTATTTGAGACCATAGAATAAGTATATATGACTCGCGATCTCTTCCGAAAATTTTGAAATAAATTTGATCTGATTTAACACATATTGCAGGGTATTGTCGCAAATCTTCTTTAAATCTGGTCCAACAAATAGGCGTTCCACTGACTAAATGGATATAAATACCATTAATCTATAAACTCATAAAGGTAATATTATTATTGCAACTATTGTGCATCTTGGTAATAATGAATAGTTAAGGCATTTTTATCACCATCATTATTGATTTCCTACATTCTATATTTTATCTATCGAGATTCAGGGTAGTTTGGTATGGCTTATTCTTGATATTAAAAAAGTCAAGGTAAACGAATTTATCCTTATTATTTAGGAAATTTTGCATAATTTAACATTGGTAAGATAATAAAAGGATTAAATATGATAAAATTTATAAAAATGTAGCAAAAAAGTGAACTTACTTCTAACATAAAAGTGTTGTTTTCAGACAATCTCTTCCATTCATTAATCATTTTGAAGACAATTTCTGTCAAATTGGGATAAGTCGTAAAGCAATGAATGATAGTACCAGACATCAATTGAATGATTTGCGCGAATATATTAACTCTTCTTTGCATCAGAACTCGCTCTTGTAAGTTTTCATAAATATATAGCAAAAAGAATTCTTGATTCTTAAAAATTGCAAATATTGTGTTATTGAGTTCTTGGAAATTATATGAATATTGAGATAATGCATACCTTGTAATAAACTGCTGTCATATTTGGGAAGCAATCGAACTGTACTTCTGAGACATCCATTAAATATCTTTGAGAAACTACGAAAGGAGTCACTAAAAGTGACAAAAGATTTCTCAGAACTTCATTATTATTATTATCTTGAATATCGGTTTTCAACCCATTTTGAGCTACAAATTCAAACAAATAGTCTATAAATTGTTGATCACATTTGTTAGCAATCAGGTAATTCTGCGGATCAAATACTAGGAGAGCATCCATCAGAGTATCCTAAATATGTTAGCTTGGTCAATTTGTCACTTCCATTATGTTGAACTTTAAATCAATAAAAACTCAAATTGGTTTCAATCGTTGTTTTAAGTTCAAAGCTATCTGTGATTTATGTTTGAATTGGAGATTAGTTTATCTTTCATTCAATGATGACTTCAATTATGCTTTCCTTCTCTTATCTATAATTAGTATTTCAATCAACTATTTTCAAACATAGAGTTTGAGATTTGCAATCATTTTGTTGTGGACTTCAATTTATTTCCCAAATCATTATTCTTTGAGAAATAATAAAAATGCAAAAATCATAAGTAATATGAATTGTGATAAAAGTATTACTTTAATTATAATACGAAATATTAAAAGTATATATTAATGTCAATAATAAATATTACTTCTTCTATATCAGAAATGCGGGAAGTCCTCAGCTCCAGGAAGGAAGGGGTGTTCAAAATCTAGGGGGTATAGGGGATAGTGTCATGACTGCCCAAGAGTGAGGCCAAAATATGCTATTTTATCGATAAATATACATCCATTCCTAAAACTAGTGGCATTCGAATAATCGAATTTTAGCAAGGTTTTCCTTGGAATTTTTAAATGAAATTACGACGTGTTTTGATCTTTATTATGGTAGAATGACATGGTGAAAAAATATTACAAATTTATCCAACCACTTTTTTGTAATGATTGTTAACTTTATTTTGAAATTTATTTTTCAAGCAAAACTTGAGAAAGAATGGAAAATATTTACAATATTAACGCTAAAATATTGCATTTTTCGATACTTTTTTTTGTCACCCTGATTAAACTATTAACTTTTTCGAAAATTCAAAAAACTAATTTCTCCTATCTATTAGTCTTTTTGATTTTTTGAAATTTTTTTTTAAATTCCCATTGTGGTTTCTTAATAATAGGCAGTAAAATTTAACTACTTATTAAAAAAAGTGACAAGAGATATTTAGAATTTACTTGTTGATAATCCTTTAACAATCCATGATGGTCATGTAGAAATTTCATAATAAAATTAAAAGGAGAACCATGTTAAACTTTGCTCTGGACTGAACTATACTATCGTAGTAGCTAGATAGATTCTTAAAATTGCTCATTTTTAAACCAAGAAACTATTGAAGACAGAGGACGCTTTATGTATTGGATAGTTTTTGGAATATGTGGGTTATGTGGCGCCCCTTATAAACAATATTTGAGCACAAATTCAATTTTTAGATAAGAATTGACATTAACTCAAATACTATTGAATTTGACATAAAATTTGTTTTAAAGACGATTTAAATAATTTGGTCGTACTTTTGATTATACTTAGGGATCAGTTATCCGAATGGAGATTATCGAGTGACTCCTATTTCTCACAGTTGATTACCTGGATATTCTCATTTAAATAATTGACTAATTAGTGATTAATTCCTTTAAAACTATTGAGTGGAGGGATGTCTCAACCGACTCATGCATTCCCTCCGACCCATACCTCTCAGGCCAGACATTTATACTCGGAATCCAAAACAAGAATATGTGAACGAATTGGTGCTAATATCCAGAGCACAGGTTCTGGTGAGTTGTCTGTCAAATCTTCAATGATATGACAATTAATCTGTATTTGCATTGATATGAAGTTATGCGACAAATAGTGAAGGGATCAAAATCTGTTGACGTAAATACCAATTGATTTAATCGATTAAAATTTAATGTTGTATTCAATGGTCAGAATTTGTGGCACAGCTCTAAGACTTTGGCCGCTCAGGAAAACACTATAGAAAACACTTCTGCAGTTAAGACAAGAATCAAATGATTTCTTTTCTAATATTTGAATTGTGAACAGAATGTCAAGAAATTGGAGATTTCGAGCAAACAGTTCCAAATGCAGTCAGTTTTGACCACTTATTGACAATCAGTTTATTTCTCACTCTTTTCTTAATTATCAGATTAGAGGACATAAATCGGAGGTAAATATTGTGATGAAGTGAAAGATCTCTAATATTATCGACAATTGATTGAAAAGCTGCCAAAAGATACGAGAAGTGGTCGAAAGGATTAATTGAAACCTGGAATTGAATACAATTTGGAAATACATTCCATTTATTTACAAATCGGAATAAATGAGCGAAAAATGAATTGAATTGTTTTAATAGAAAACAGGTTTTGATATAAAATAAAAAATATACGAATTTTTGAATATAATTACTGTAAGAGAAGAGAATTGAAAACAAATTTTCTTCGAAATAAGACTTAAATATATTAAATAAAATGAATTTTGAGAAACATTTTTATTATGAAAATTAATATTAAATTTGAATAAATTCCTAAACTATTGAGTCGTTTCACTAATAAAACCTTTTTCTGGAGTTTTGCTGATTCTTCTGGAAGACCATAATTCCGACGACAACAC
Source organism: Ceratozetes gracilis (assembly GCA_034694965.1). Classification (NCBI taxonomy): domain Eukaryota; kingdom Metazoa; phylum Arthropoda; class Arachnida; order Sarcoptiformes; family Ceratozetidae; genus Ceratozetes; species Ceratozetes gracilis. The sequence continues at coordinate 15,941 of JAQIWF010000245.1, forward strand.
AAATAATGACTCCAATTATGGCACACAATATAATGAGGAATATTTTGAATCCAGACATCGGTGGCGGCGGGTCTGGTGTGTGATCGCGAGGCGGTGCGAATAGAGAGGCGGACGGAATGATCTTCGATCGGTCTTCGAGTGGATTACTATTTAAAGTCATTTCCAACTCATAGCTCTTGATTGCAATCACGTCGTGATTATCGCTAAGTTCTCCGGTGGCGGCCGTCACTCCGAAGTAATAACCGGTCGGAAGCCGAACCCCTTTTACACTAAAACAGTCCTTCCACTCGTCGGTGCCGTCAATATTGGTCTTAACAGATAAGACGTCGTTTTCATATCTAATGGCCAGATGTGTGTCATGTTCTGCACCCCTAAACTTGTTCTCACAGCCGGCCATTTCTGAATGAGTGCCGTCCCTGTCGTGATCGTAATGCATGGTTCCATTATTAACCATCGATGAGATATATGGATGTCCGTGACTGTGGACACCATTCTGGTTGGCATAAGTGTCCATAAAAACACCCAAACCTACAAAATAGTCTGCGTTTCCGAAAACAGGGCCTAAAGTGGAAGAATAAAATCTTTGGATTCAATAAGATTTGAATGTTAATCAATACCCGGTCGAAGAGGATCTCGGATATACCAGAAGGCCATTCCATCACCAAACAGGTCCTTTCCGTGTCCGCTCACTTTGTAATGTATTCTAATTTCCCAATTGGCAAAACTAAAGGGCTATTCATCACAAACACAATTGAATTAACACTCAAATGATTATATGAGGAAATGCCTACAATTTTATTCCAAAGGCCTCCCATTCGGCTCTGTTGGTCAGGTGTGAGCCGAATAAAACTTGTGGTAACCATTGTGCTGCCGAAGAAATCCCAGCTCGGGATTGTCATACCTGTCCCTTTTCATCACATCAAAAACAAACCTTAGTTTTATTTTTAAATACTTTTTAATATATTTTTGAGGAAATAATTTCAATAATTTTATTTCATTTCGAAAAATCTCAATAAATATTAAATCAAATGCAGAGAAACTTCAAATTAAGCTAATTTTTGAGATTTGACCTTGTCTATTCGTTATTTCTATATATTTAATAAACTTTGGTTTCATTTTTGCAAACAATTAACTATAAGTCTGTGGACTACTCATGAGGTATAGATTTTATCTAAATTAGTGTTGTTTCGTCTCTAATTGGCCTAATATTCAGTTAGTTATGTGTAAAGTGAAGTAAATAACATGTTTTCAATACAAGTGATTAACTGGTATTCAATTACATCGAGTGAGACGTGTATTCATGTAATCAGATTTCAAATAAATGATTAGTATTTCAATGACTAAACTATTGGAAGAATGGCTTAATTGGCGATAAATTATGCTTTCATTCATTTAAAGCTATTTAAGCAAATCGTCAGTCATTTGGAAGCGATAGTAAGAGTGACAGACATTTATCAATAAAGAGGTAATAATTGAATGAAATAAAGGATAAAATGATTGCAATTAATTGTATTAAACAAACCCTGATATGGTTTGACGAGTGAGTGCTCTTTCTTGGCATAAATTCCTAACGACTCAAGTTCATTTGAATAGACATATGTGCAGCATATTGTCATAAATATGACAAAGTATTTGTCAAATATTGTGTTTATTTGGTTTAAATTATAAATAACTTTCATTTTTAAGCGATGAACACAAACGCCGCTAAAATATAGACTTCAATTGAATTCAATGTTTTGCTATTCGTCTGCAGAGTCTCCACAACACAACAAATTCATGTCTAAACCCATTCACATATAACGTCACCCCATCTCTCATCACATTCCCCACCCATTGGAGTGACCACCCATTTGACACCCAATACACCCATTCATTAATTCAAATACACAGCTTCTCCCAATTTTTAACCAAGTTCATCACTAAGGTTTAAATATTGAAGATGATGATTGGTTTAACACCTAGTATTGTAATAGTCATTCTATGTAAGGTGAAATGAGTAAGATTGTAGCTGATTGTGGTTGGATTGTACCTCATTGAGGGACAACCACTGGATATGCCTTCAATCAGAAATCGCTAATTTTTGAACTCATTTTAAAAGTGACTGAACTTTAAATAAATGGAAAATATGTTGAAATCAAACGATAAGTTCAATCATTTGAAGCATCGCTTTGTTGGAAATGCAAACAAAATTGACTCAAAATATGAGGATTTGAATGAATTATGCGATCAAACAAATAAACAGGTATTCAATGAGTCAATCAATTACTCAATTTTGTCTGAATAACCATTTATTAGTATCGGAGACACTATTCTCGGATTCCGTGGAGAGCTATATATTTAGCGCTATTTCTTTTGGTGGTCGGATCCGCTCTATTAGTGATATCACTCCTCATATCAACTCGTTTTATAGAAACCAATCACTCGAGTGAACAGCTCCTGGTTTTACTCTTTTTGGGGCTAATTATGTTTGTGCCGGGTTTTTATCACATGAGGATTGCTTTCTATGCTTACTATCAATACGAAGGATTCACTTTCGATCACATTCCAGACTTCGACTAACCATTCCCTCCCTATACCTCTCCTTCACTCCATTTATTGTAAAACAAGTCATTTATTAAAATTCTGTTAAATTAGTTGATATTTGGAGTCCTTTTGAAATGGATTTGTCTTCACCACAATTACCATAATATTGAGCTAAAAGTTAATAGATTACAATAGAAATTATGGTTCACTTCTTGTAATGACTAAAAGAGGTTAAAACAAGTTTAATATAATTGAATACAAAATGTTTAATAATTTTTAAAATCTGTATTATTATTATATGAATAAAATCTGAATATATGTATGATTTGGCACTGGTTTCCGGCCATTCCTCAGGTGTTAATTGTTGAGGAAATCAATTTCCGCTTTCACACATTTATTGGTTTTTACATCGAGAGCACAGACCTATTGAATGATTGATTGTAAAATATGAGCCATTGGTTTGAGTAATGTTTGAGTCAAACCTTGATCTCTGTGTCACCGAAAATCATTTGCGTTTGTATTTCTCTTTTGACGCCCGGAATGCTATCAGTAATGGGATCCAAATCGAGGTAAAGAGTACCACATCTGTGGACGTCCTGATCAGTGATAAACTCGATGTCCTCTCTTTCGGAGCAGAATATATGAATTATACTACAGGTCTGGTTCTCATTGACCGGAGTATAGCTTCTTGTGATTGTCTCAAACAAACCGATCGATTGGTCGCAAACAACGAATTTATCGAAGATGTCGGCACACCATTCTATACCATCTTTTATGGCCAGTTTCTGCAGAGGATGTTTACTTCGAATAAATTTATTGAGAACTCCCACTCCATAAGTAAGTCGCGCTCTTCTGCAGCTAATAATAGTGGGGTCGAGACCATAGATAGTGGCTCCCCTAAGAATGGCCAAATTGGGGGACTGAGGGATAATCACTTTGAGGTGAGAGGAAAAGGCATTTCTGATATGTGACTGAAGAATCTGTGACTCAGCAAAGCCCCCAACGAGGAAGAGGTAAGAGACGTCTGTAACTGATCTGTTACTCAAGATATTCCAAATGTGACTAATTATCTGTTGTGTGACCGGAGAGAACAGTTGTTGCATCAGAGATGGATCTAACCTAAGCATTCCCAGTTTGGGACAGTAGGAAATATTCTTCAATTCTGTGCACTTTTTAACTGCCGTTTCCACCTATAAGTGAATAGTTTGGAAGTCATACGATTGAACCAACTTTTGTCTCTTTTCTTACTGTAATTCCTTTTGATTTCTTAAAGAAGTTTATAAAAGAAAATGGAAGTGAAATGTTTGATGTAGTGATCTGTGAGGGACTGGCGCTCCTTTTCCTGGCCTCAAAGGCTGCCATTAGGTCGACATAACCGGCCGGACGTTTATTTTTAAAATTAGACATAAAATCTGCCCCAAAAATATCTGCCAATAGTTTCTCGAAATTTTGATCGACACCAATGGAACCGTTGGGCCCTCCCATTGCTTTGTACATCTCCTTAAGAGATCCTTCTTTGGTCTGAATTTGATGACAAGTGATATCAACAGTCCCTCCGCCCACGTCTACCACAATATATTTGGTTCCTTTTGATAGTATTAAAGAGTAAGTTTTATAATTAACTCAGTCTTAATCCTGAAGATCGGGGCTACCAAGATATTATTATATACAGGGCTGCTTAAAAAGTGTGCCAGATAAACTTAAAGGTTCTTGGTCAACCCGATCAATAAAAAGCGAATACCTTGAGAGAAGACACTATCGACTGAATGGTTATAATGCGAGCGATTTAAAGCTTCGGAAGAAATAGAATTATCTGTGAATTGATTATATGGTTAGTCGTTAGTCGAAAAGTGGGAACAGCTTTAGCTTCGAAGCGATTCTCAGTTTATGTTAAATCAATTAACACTTATTTATGTCTAATAACGACAAATAGTTACCGGAAAGACAATCGACAGCTAATTCATGGTCTGTGGGACTACTTTCTTGAATTAATGTATGTCTTCGGGTGGGATAGAGAGGAATCAATTGATTGAGTTTCAATTTTCGACAATATATTGAGGCCGCCTCAGGTTCTAAGGCAATCAGCAATTGATGTGGATTATCCCCACTACCTATACCCGCCTAATAATTATTCAATATTAATATTAACACATTTAATTTGGATGTGCGGGTCATACCTCATAAGCTGCTGCTCTCATAAACTGTTTGGCAGAAGGTTTCCAAATGGCCGGTACTGTTAACACCCAACGAATATCTTCATTCAGTATATTAATAGCTGTCTGATCTGTGAGCTCTCGAATGGCCAATCGTTTGAAATATCTGAGAGAGTGTGCGAAGACGGTTAGGGCTGACATCGATTTGTTTCCATTCGTTGCTTTTATTTCAGTTTTCAATGACAGAGACTAAAGTCGAATAAAAACATTTGTTAACACTTTATTGCTTTCAATGGATTTGATTTAGTTTTTTGTGGGAAAAAAGATTTAAATCATTTGATTCAATGATTTTGAATTAAAGTCTAATTCAATGATTCGGATCACTTGAATCCCGATTACAACAAAACGTTTTGGGAAAGCATTAAATTTTATGCACTGATTGACTGATTTTGTTTGAAATTAAAAGGGGTTTCTTTGATCGAAATTCATTCTAAGCAATCATTTTAACACTTTCAACTATCTCAATTATAAACACGCAATTCTTCATACAATTTATCTCATCCTTATAAGTTTTCACTAGTTCAATTTATCTCTAAGCGATTCTGTGTTTTTTATTCAGAGTCAGTGCCACTAATTATTAGAAACTTTTTGTAAATAATTGTTGTGAAGAATATTTTATTAAAAGAGTGAATTGAAAATCAAATAAATCTAATAATTAAAGGACTGAATAACGAGAAACAATAAAACGGTTAAAAAGTTATTTAAAAGTTGAATATCTTTGAACTCATAAGAAGTGTATAATTATTCATAAAGTCTTGAGAACTTTTGTTGAGTCAAAGCTTTGGTTATGGCCTCTAATAATGATAATCCGGAAGGACTAAGAGTTGGTAAAAAGTTCATAGTGGGCAGATTTATTGCCGGGGGATCTTTTGGCAGACTCTATGTCGGCAAAAACATCCAAACTGGTGAAGAGGTGGCCATCAAAATGGAGAAGAAAGAGATAGAAAAGCCTCAATTGGTCTTCGAGTTCGCCTTTTTTCGAAGACTCAAAGCCGATGGCAATCAACAGCCGAAAGGAATTCCGCGAATTCACTACTTCGGTCCCTGTGGGGTATGGAGTGCTCTGGTTATGGACTTATTAGGTCCCAGTCTGGAAAAAGTCCACGAAAAGTGTGGCAATAAATTTAGTTTGAAGACAACCATTTTGTTGGCGATTCAATTGATTGATGTCTTCAACTATTTCCACGAAAAAGGACTCATATATAGAGACACAAAACCCGAGAATTTTTTGTTTGGACAGTCGGGAAGTTCTAAGTATAATGTCGTTCATATCATCGATTTGGGTCTCTCTAAAGAATATATCGATGAAAAGGGAGTTCACATACCATTCATTGATGGCAAGGGTGTGACCGGAACTGTTCGATACATGAGTATAAATAACCACCAGGGCAATGAAGTCAGCCGTAGGGATGACATGGAGGCAGTCGGCTATATGTTAGTGTATTTCGTGAGAGGAGAGCTACCCTGGATGGGACTCAAGGCTAACACCACCAAAGAAAAGTACAGACAAATCGCAAAGGTTAAGGAAAGGACTAAACCGGAACAGTTGTGCGCAGATCTGCCCAAAGAATTCGCCCAATACTTAAATCTTGTGAAAGCACTCAAATTCGAAGAAAAGCCCAAATATAGTGATTATATCAATATTTTTGAACGACTTTTTCAAAGACTTGACTTCAAAAAGGATGACATCTATGACTTCGATAAGTTTCACAGACAGAGAAGAAATTGATTACACTTTTGTTCTCAACTCTTGTAATCTAATATCATATACACAGCACTTATTTATATTCATTAAAAGTTCATATTTTTAAACTTTGTTTTAATGATTAAACATTGAATTCCTATTTACTTGAGACTTATAAGTATAAACATTAAGGGATGTGCAGGGAATCAAATTAAGGTGTAATAAAAAGTTATAAAAATTTAAGGAAATAGTTGTGGAAAACTTAATGCAAAGTTTCTATACCTCGTTATAATGCAAATTCATCTTGAATTTCTCAAAATATAACCATCGTTTGGCTTCTTTTGATTCGACGATTTTGAATTAAAGTCTAATTCGATGATTCAATGATTCGGATCACTTGAATCCCGATTACAACAAAACGTTTTGGGAAAGCATTAAATTTTATGCACTGATTG
>JAQIWF010000246.1:0-22776 GCA_034694965.1 Ceratozetes gracilis
ATGGAATTTTCTTATTAATTAAACTAATTTTAATAATAATTTAATGTTTATAACTCATAATATTATAGAATATAATTTATAATCTGTGATATCATTGAAATACAGATGAAAGGAATAATCAAAAATACAATTCTTGTTTATAAGACTCAAGACTTGGTTATTAAGATTGATCACAATTGAACTTGTTTCTTTAAATAAGTTTCAACCCTGAGTATACATTTGGAATGTCCTTTAGATAACAAATCAATTTTAATGATAATTAGAAGACTATTTTGGGCTTAAATTTAATGAATTTTCTATGTCTTGCTTTCATTAAATAACCGATTGGTCTTCTATTGACAGCAACTGTGGGCACGACTATAGTCGCCATATGTATTGGAAGTGTATTCTTCATTGTGGTGATAGCAGTCACGACTTGCTTTCTCTATCGACGCCGTAATAGCGACCAATTTGGACACAAAACACTTTTAATCAAACGGAGTATTCCAGTCGACAAATCATTAGCCATCAGAAAATCTTCTGCTGTTAAAAGTCCTGGTTCTGGAAGTGGATTAAAAAAGAGTCCAAGTCCAACTGGACAAAAATCCCCACCAGGTTCTCTATTTCTCCTCTCTCTCTCTCTCTCTACATCTCTCTCCCTCTCTCTCTCCCTCCCTCCCTCTCTCGCTCTCCCTCTCTCGCTCTCCCTCTCTCGCTCCCTCTCCCTCCCCCTCCCTCTCTCTCCCCTCTCTCCCACTCTCTCTCTCTCTCTCTCTTCTCATTTCTTTCTTTCTCCCCTCAATAAAATCAAGGATCTATTGCTAAAAATCAGTGATATTTCTATTTGAATGATCGGCTTTTGTGAAATACAAGTGATTTATCAAACGATACAATACTTTCTTTATTTAAATCTCATTTCTAAACAGCTGCTGTTCATCGGATACAATGAAATATTAGAGAAAATGCTGCAAAAAAGTCAATATTTGACGACCAAAACAGCAATTGTTAGGAAAGACACAACTGTTCACTTCATTAATAAATTTGGAGCAAAAATCCAATTCAGTTGTCGTTTGAGATGCGATTAGAAATGACGGCATTTACATAATGTTTGGTTTAGTTAATAGATTAGATTTGAGTTTTCATCACTTGAAGTATTCATAATTCATTAGGAATTCCTTCGCGAAGGGAATTCATAAAATCCTATCAATTATTATATTCGGCAATATATTAGACAATAGTTTACACCCGATATAAGCCATGTGTTAGCTTTCGTGTCGTTATAGACCAAGAGTTTAAAAGAGAAAAAATCGAAATAAGATCAATATCTACGACATATAAGGAGGAGAAGTGAGGCATAAATAAATGTTATCTGAAATTTAATGATATCACGTACCAGTGCCTCAATGATTATGTTTGCATGACTGCAATGACCATAATCATAATATATACAAAGCTCTTCTCACTTCGCATTAATTGATTGTCTAAAAAATAAATGTTTTTATCCCTTAATAAGAAACACTTCAAAAATGTCTTCTTTTGAGCAAAATATTTGAAGAGACAAAAGCTTTCGAAGCACTCAATCATAAGATGAGAATTTTTGCAATTCTCTCTTCAAAGTCATTCAAGTTTTACTCAACTCTTATCGAATATCAAACTCCAAGTTATTGATAACAGAATGGTTTCTCTCTACTATTTTATGTCAGCCTAATGTCTCATTTGATGTGATCATGGTGAACTTATTGCTTTATTAACACATCCATCGTTCGCAAATTTGAATATAAAATTGTATTTGAAATATAATCCGATATAAACTACTCTGAGTTTACATTTAATATATTCTGAGGCATTCATTTGTAATTTAAGAATTTATTTTCTTAAACATTTTATTCACTTTTTTAATATTCTCAAAATTTAGCAAAATTGAGAAGAAAGGAAAGATTATAGACTTATAACAACTTATTAATAATAATAATAACTTATTAGTAAAACTACTTCAATGATCCATTCGTTGAGTGAATTATATTTTTGAGTGAAATATCAGTTTCAATGTTGAAGTTGTCTTCGGTTTCAATAATCAAATCAAATAAATTGACTCTAAATTTAGCGGAAAGTTGAGAAATTGAAGGAATAAATTTTCAGATTTACGCAATAAATTATTTAAATTAGAAAGAGGATAAATTTATCCCATGATAAATCTAGAAATCTCATTTAATGTGCAAGTACAGTCTATCTCTTATTAGCGTGTCTCAACTTGAGTAATGTAAGCACTTTATCTTAATCCTTTTATTCTATTTATCATAGAGATATTCTAGATAAAGTGCTTATTCCACTCAAGTTCAGACGCGCTAATAAGAGATAGACTGTACATATCAGTTTAAACTTTAAAGTATGATAGTTTTAAAAGTAATTTTATGTTAAATTGGATTCAATAAACGAATCATTAGATTTTATAAGCAATTGATGAATAAATTGAATTAAGACTACGAATGAGAGACTTAAGTAAATATTTAATTGAATGAGTCTTTTCAAGCCTTTTTTGGACAATTATTTTGATGGAGTGTTCAATACATCGATGTCTTGTGTTGTGAATGCAATCAATACTTTGACTAAAGAGAGAGAAGAAAGACTCGTTTCTTATTTGCACTGAAACTGAATTCTGATTCAAAATTATTCTGGAAAGAAGTTGTGCCCAAAGTATGATATTTTGTAATTCAGATGAACACGACTTTCCTCTTCGGAGCATTTGTCGGTTAAATATTCTGATTTGGCATTGGATTGGGAGGTGGAGAGGGGAGAACCTAAAGAAAAATTATCTTAAATTCACTCTATTATTAAATAATAATAGATTGGATTCGAGATGTTTAACGATTCTTAAGCTTACTGTACATTCAAATGATTAAAATTTGCAAATTTTATTCGAGCCCTTAGGGGCCCATCGATTGGCAGGCATTGGCTATCATTGAATTAGTTCGTGATCTTTACTGACTCGTTGTGAGGACTTCAATACTACTGAATATGTGAACACCACTACTGGTATCGAATGGAAGGCCACAGTTTGCTTCTCATCGACTCAGAAATGCCGATAAAATCCAGACATAAATTATATTCTCTATTGTATTATACAGTAGAATGAGTCAGTCCATAATCTATATAAAGAGGCAGGGTTCAACACTAGGTTGAAGAAAGGGAACGGCTCAGATTCATATTAGATAAACGACCATAACATTCATAAACTCTGTACTCTCTGGAGGAAAGGTTGACCATTAAAGTGAAAGTTTGCTCAAATATAAGCAAAGTTGAGTAATCAGTACGAGAGGTAGTCTTCACTTATATGAGGGGTTTCTGTTTATGACTATCAAATAATTTGCGAATAAGTTGTTTAAAATTATTATGTAATTTGTTTCATAGAAAATCCTGTTTTGGATTTAACGCTAGATTTCACTCACAATAGGATTTTTCTCACATAAAGTTTGCAAAATTACACTTTAAATGGAATACTAATAACTCTCCTCCAGAGGATGAGCCGGATATTGAAAATTCATGCCCTCAAAGGAGTTTGAAATTGAAAAAATCTAAGCATTGAATTTGATTATTTGGGTTGTAATACAAGATTTGAATTTTTTTGATCCATTGTATAGTTTAGGCCTCATTTCAATAGCTTTCAGATTCTTGTGTTTCGGTTTAATATGTTTTTGTTGTGAATTTGAAAGGATTTGGTTTTTGTCCAAAAAATTAATTAGAAATTTTAAAATTAAGCCAAATTTGGCGCTAATAATGAGTTTAATCTAAATATTGACAAAAGAAATGATTCAATTTATTCTGAATAACATTTCAATATTCCGCCTCGATCAATTATCAATTAACTACCGCATTTTACTTTCATTGAAGATAGAATAGACTTATAATGAAGTAAGGTAAATAGAGAAGACAATTGCATTGATATATGGTTTTATTTAACTGTCATACTATTATTATGCCGTAGTTTGGTTGTGCAAGTGGTGACCCGAACGGCGCGCAGGCGTTCCAACAGTGGTATAAAAAAAGTCGACTCTCGTCTGCTTTAATAAACAGGTATTAGAGAAATAGCAGTCAGTTGTGAAACAAGGAATGCGAAGATTCGCACGAATTCGTGATACTCTTCGTACTAAACATTAATGCTCCTTGGTCTATCTTTTGCATTAGTTCTCAGATCTCAAATCAAAGAATCAGATTCATCCAATTATTAATACTGGTAAGACCAACATTTCCATTATCCTTAATATTATTGTATTAACTTGCTTATATTGGAAATTCCAATTTGGAATATGTTGTGGACTTTTATAGACATTTTTCAATCTTTTCCTGAACTTAAGTGATGTTTAAATGTTTACTCATGTCTTGTATTACTGTCACTAATGTTTGAGTCGTAAATTCATCGGTGATTTGAAATAAATTGTGGCAAAAGATTTTGTGTGATATGAGACGAATTGCTTTATTTTTATGAGTTAACTGTAAAATCAATAGCTATCTAATTGACGTTCCCTTCCTTAGGGCGACATATCGTTAATCCACTTCTAGTCAACTAATTAATAGTTGAATTAATTATTATCGTTTCGCTGACAAACAGAGTGCAAAACAGACTCTTTTAGTTTTGTCGCATTTATTCAAAGTTTTGTTTGCAAACCATTTTATGAACCGTAAGATAAACTCTTTGTGAAGAACTGGTGAAAAGGTTATCGATTGAAATGAGACAATGAGTTTGTTCACCACTAAACTGATCACAAGAAGCCATTGACTAAAACTCCTATATTTAGACAATAGTTGAGATGGAAATGATTTGCTGATTATCTCAAAATAAATATTGTTTGTGTCAGTTATAAGTGGGTTATTAGTCGGATCTCAAAGAATGACCTTCTCTTAGCTTATCTCGAAGTAGGCTTTTCATAAACAAATGCATTATATATTCAATTATATATACAAAGTATAATCTCACACATTGTATGAGGATTTGAGACTAATTCATATCAATTACAGTGTTAACACTGACCTGACTCTACTCGAAAACAATGGGAAACTTTGATAATTAGTAGGTCTAAGACCAGACATGAATTGTATATAATTGGCTCATAAATTATTGTCATAATTGGCCCACAATTAGATGAACTTCAGATGTTTTGATTCATTCGCTTTTGTCACTCAATGAGACCATAAAATATAGATTAAAATATACTTTGAATTATACTTTTATTACTAATTAATAATTTAGACAAATATTAATATGAAAAACAAAAAATTAATTTGCGATAAAAATCAATTAAAATTTAATTAATTTCTAATAAATGTTGAGATTATAAATAGAGCCTAAATGTTGGCCAGACTTTCAACCGGTTCTCTGAGCGGTTAAATACAAAAGAATGAATAGTTAAGAGCCAACGGCGATGTCGTTATGTTTACTGATTTTAGCATGCTCATTTATAAGTCATATTCTCATTACATTACTTTAAGTTTTATTTTACTTTTTATAAGAATTTATGTCTTCTTTACGGTTAGAATTGAGACCAAAAACTTCATTTTTAGTACGAAATCTTTGAAAAGTTCTAATAAATTGCTTTTTCTGCCTAAAAGGTCTGATATTAGATATGTTTACTGAAAGCCTAAATCAATAAATGAGTCGAAATGACTTCAAAGCAAATAAAATTTATTATAAGAGCTGACACCTAATTAATTGGTCGCATAGGATCTGTTTGAATGACTTATACTTCAATTATCTTCGCTCGTGATATGACGGCCACCAAAATATGGCAAATATTGATATCGACTCTAAGGTGACATTTTTGAGCACTTATCATGCAAATATAATTAGTTTGTGAATCTGAGCCATGCATTCGTCATAATTGGGTCGACTTTCACTTTATAATTCTGTTTTCCATTTCTTAAGACATTTAATATTTATTGAAAAATTCTTTTGTTGTGAAAAAAGTTTATGCTTTTCCAGTATTGGATTAAATTATATTCATTGTAAACCGGATTCTCAATTTCTCAGTTCCAAGTATGAGTGGGTCGGGTCGACCCCACCATTCGGGAGCAGTATTTCCAACGATTCCCTATTATTTTCATTTTTTCTTAAAACAATAATTTGAGGGATCATTAAGTCCTCAGTAAAAGCAATCATTTATAAAGTCTGCAGCACTGGTAGAGCTTAGGGCTCGAGCCTTGAGTGAAAAAGATTGACTGTTCATCACTGAATATCACGAAAAGGGCACATTTGGTACATAAGTGCACCTCATATTGACCGGAGTGAAGGCGTAAACCACTAATCAGTTTTCTATTTCTAATGTTAGATGATTTGCAGTAGTGATCGATATATGACAGCAAATATTGTGGTCACACACGAAATGTTAATCTATTGGACAGTCATTGGCTTTTCTGCAAAAATAAAATCATTAAATCAAACATTTTATGTAATATTGTTATCGAGTCTATCAATAAAAGGATATATAAGTTACTGATCGCCTCAATAATGCTATAACTGAATGACAAAACTTAATGATTGCTTCCAATCATAATAAAGTTCAGATCTGTTTATATGAGCACATCATATAATACCAGTCCTCATATCCTAATGTATTGTGAAATTAGGAATATATTCGATCGGACTTCGAGTAGATTTATGAAACCGATTCTGACTTTCATTTATGGCTATATTTTTAAAACTAATGGAAATCTAATGGTTTCCAGTTTTTCTTTATTTCTATATATTATAGCCATTGTTTCAAAACATTTGAATCAATATTTCTTTACTCCTAATTCAATGCGAATTCAGTGATGAATATTAAATCAATGAAAGTTTCCTTACTTTTGCAGAAATGTCACCGAATCGACAGAAATGTTTATTTTAAGTGATTTCAATAAAAGTCTTTTGATGTTTCAGACATACGACCAAAAATTCACATAACTCTCAGTTCAACCAATTTATTGAATCCAATGTATATTAACTTCCATTTCATTTGAAAGAGATATACAATCTTATGAATGCAAACTAATCACAAGAACATAAAAATAGCTCAAAACTACAGATCTGTACAAGATCAAACACGAAAACACTTTATGTTTGCATAGGGATTGCACTTTTCTTCGTTACAAATTGTCATTGGTAATGCTAGTTATGCGTGCGAGTTACCAATGACAATTTTATTACTAACTTTGCCAAATGCACTACTTAATCTTATTCTAGGTGTATCTTGGTTATGCCCTAGTAAGCTGTCGGTAAAATAATCAATATGTTCTTTCAGTAGCGAGAATGAAGTATTTAAGTCTCTATTTTTCAAAAAAGCTTGTGTAGTTATAAAACTACTTTTCCTTCTCACTGACAACTGACAACAATTTCAGTCAAATAAAAACTTATTTCGTTTTTATAGCACAAAATGTTGTAATGTTTTATTAGAGTTTTGGCATTAATTTAATAATTTCGTCACTTATTCACCGAAATATCAATAGTTAAGACATGAAAAGCCATTTATTTCGTTAAATTAATTGTTGAGAAATGTGTGATATTTGCGAATCAAATGCTATTTGGATTGAAAAATGAAATGTTTTAATGTTGTCATTAGCTCTTAGACTCCTTTTCATAATTATTTGATTCTTCAATACATTGTTCTTATAATTGGAGAGCATTTCGAGGAATCCATAATTTATTCAGAATATAAAGGATGTGTTGTATAATCGCTAATAAGTTTCAATTTATATTCCTTTCATACAACTTATTACAAGTTATAAATACAGTGAAATCCTATTATTTTCATCATTTTTCAGAGATTTAGTATATTATTATTAATTAGAATATTTAAATATTTAAATGGACTCAATATAAGTCGTAGATTTAAATTAGTTTAATTAAATCGGAGGAAGTGCTCGACTCTCTGTTATTTATAAAAGTCTCAACTTTTTGTTTTTTATTTGTTCATAAAAATTATATTTGCGTTCTTAGGTTTGCGTGTATTTCATACGGAATATGAGTTTTTGCAGTAATAAGGCCTCAAACAATCCGAAGGCAAACAATTCATAAGAGAACTGAAGTCTCATCTTTTCCACTATATTAATAAGAGACGCCCAGGGTATGTCCCTTGATAAGGTCAACTTTTGATGCTAGAATATTAGAAAGGGGAAGAATGAAGCAGAATAATTGGTGTCAGGTGAATTCTACTATAAATCATAGTATTCCTAATATATTCCCCAATTTAATTATCATCAGCTCATTCATCAGAGTTTATGAAGAGATAATGATAAATTGATCCAGGATGACAATGATATTTTTAACTTTGCTCTTTAAATTGTTTTGATAGTTGGGGAATATTGAGCTTGATCATC
This sequence comes from Ceratozetes gracilis, assembly GCA_034694965.1. Lineage (NCBI taxonomy): Eukaryota > Metazoa > Arthropoda > Arachnida > Sarcoptiformes > Ceratozetidae > Ceratozetes > Ceratozetes gracilis. Next base: position 8,326 of record JAQIWF010000246.1, read on the forward strand.
TCTTATTATTATAATACAGTCCACGCAATGCAAAGTTTATTCAATACTCGAGTTTACCTCAACTCTTATCAAATGTATATTTTTTCGTTTGAAATATTGTTTCTGTCGTTGTTTTGTTGAAATATTTGAATTTAATGACAACAAACGTCAGGAATGTAAGGAATGGCCCGAAGGCGGACACAAATATTACTTCGAATAAATTCCACAAATCTTTGCCTCCGAAAGAGTTTTAGATAAATATGCGAATGAAAGTCGTCTCAGATTTGAATTCAGATGAAGTGTCGCTTTGAAGACATTATTTGCATAAAACCGTTATTTAGATTACGATTTCGCTGATTCCACAATGAGATCTATCCTCTCAACCGACTAAGTTTGAGTCTCAACCTTTCGCTCCAACTTTCCATTAGATCAATATCTCAGCACTTCTTTAAACTTCAAACAATTGACTGAATTCTTTTGAAGCCAAATATTTTCTTCATTCATAATATATATTCGACAACCGTTCAAATGAATGACAAAATGAATAAATATTAACATAAAAACCTAATGAATATGAATATTGAGTCACGAAATCATTAATTACTTATCAATTAGGGTTTGTAAGTTAATTTGAATTGACTCAGTTTATTACTGCCATACAAATCAATTTCATTAGTTATTGAAATAAAGTTTCGATTGAAAGAAGATTTTTTATGTTTTCCTTTCTATCCTTATATTTGAATCCTTTGATATCTGTGTAAATGATATCCTATTTTCTATCCAAAAAAACACAGAAAATTGCTTGAATAACATTAAAAGATATGTTCAAGGAAACTGATCATAAGAAACGGTAGAATGCTCAAGAAACTCACTTTTTAACCAAGTTATCTCCACAATAGACACATATCTAATTAACTATATTATAAATTCTGTGGTCTATTATAAGAGCCAACAAATTATTTTTGAATTTCCTTGAGTATAAACTTGATGGCTAGAGAGCTTGGTTTCATCATTATCCTGTAGGATTTACAAAGATGACATTTTCCGCTTCCATTCATTGTTGTTTTGTATAAATAGTTTTTCAACTGAAATATGGGATCACTTGAAATACAGAATAATTTGAAAATTCTTAAAGTATTGACATTTAAGTAGTTCTGTCCGTAGAATAAGATCTTTGATATTTGCTTTCCTCAGTTCAGAGATCCGATCCTTTTTCAAGAAAATAATTTCACGAATTTTGTGTATAACTGAGTCTAAAAATAAAGACTTATTAATTCATTGAGAATGTTATGAAAAATAATAACCCAGAGTTGGCTTAAGCTTTCCTACAACTCATGTTTACAGTCAGTTATTTAATCTTGATTCCAAGAATTTAATTAATAATTATGCTAATTTTGGCCAAGATGCTCTACTGCTCCTTGATAATTACATTCAAATTGATTTACACCGATTTCAAACATAATTGGCATTCATTTAAAAGTTGAGTGAAGGTGTTGTTCAACGAAATTCAGTCAATATTATGGTTTCAATTGACTGAATATTAATCGCATTCATTTCCAGTCCATTGATTCAAAAGATGACTTTATATGACTCGTCACACATTTCTTTTGAAGCCTTTACACCGATTTTGAAAGAATTGCCTCAATTTTCTGTACTTTTATATTTAAATTTTCAGGGATAAGGTTTATGACTTCTTTACACTTGATTTCATGTTTAATTAGAAGCGACGCTTCGCTCACTTTTACAGACTTGTAATTTACGATTTGTTTTGAAAACCTGTGTTTTTGTCCAAAGAGTTATATAAATAAAGGAATGGGTTATCAATCAAACATTCCCGCAATCGTTATCTCTTTTACGACTCAAAATTCTTTGCAAAACAATATAATTTGATTCTTCCATTTGGTTATTGGATTTGATTCTTGCAATCCTTCTTATAGAGTAATCTCTTGAAAGAAAACACTTCCATAGAATAAAATTTGAATTTTTTTTTCTCAAGACATTGATTCAAAGGAGCACTGATTGAGTTAAACAATGTTTCGTTTATTAGATTAAGATATGATATGAGGTTTGAGAGTTGTGTCTATGTCTTCGTTAGCTGACAAAAAGTAGACAGAGTTTTATCTTTTATTTAATTAACACTGAATTTTGTTCTTTGACTTAATTCAAAGTTTGTGTTATATTATGAAAACATGTCAATAGTATTGTTAATTATATTTACTTTTATTATTGAACAGAAAGTCAATAGAAAAGAGCGAATCAGTCCTACAGTTGTTGTCCACCGAAATACAGCTGAACTGACAATCAATTTGTCGAATAGTGCAGAGAGTTGTGACACGACTTGTAATTGAGATCACAAGAAATGTCTCACTCGCCTCCTGAGAGTCCCAGAGATAATCAGGAATTCATTAATGCATCCTTTTGTGATGCAAATTCATACGGAACTCCTTCACCCTTCACACCAATCCTCGATGTGCACAAAGGAAGACCAGTCAGATTGCAGGCAAAAGTAATGGTACCCGTACAAGATCATCCAAATGTAAGAATAGCTTATTCTGCCTTTTATTGCATTCTCTTAACCCTCAGTTGTAATCCCTGTCTCCAAACGATGTCATTATTTATGACCAAAGGATAAACGTTTTTGTATTTTGTTAATTGAAGTTCAATTTCGTTGGCAAACTGTTGGGTCCAAAAGGGAATTCTCTTAAGTGGTTGCAGGACCAAACTCAAACCAAAATGGCAATCTTAGGTCGGGGCTCAATGAGAGATAGACAGAAAGTAAGATTTATTAGCGCTCAGCTCTCAAATGTGATATATTGATCTCTGATCGGCCGCTAAGGAGGAAGAGCTTCGCATGACTATGGATCCAAAGTATTTTCATCTGAACGAAGAGCTTCACGTAGAGATAACAGCCTTCGCACCGGCACCTGAAGCATACTTACGGATGGGTAATGCTTTGCATGAAGTGAAGCGCTTTCTCGTTCCGGTTTGTATACATTTATTGATATTTTTCTATCCATTCTAAGCAATGTTTATCATCCAAAGGACTATTACGATGATATACGCCAACAGCAACTCAGGGAACTGGGAATATTGAACGTCGACAAGAAGTCTAACAGCAAATTAAGGTATTCTCCAGACATCTCTGATTTAGTGCACTCAGAGTCTGATTGCTTCTAACAAAACCAAATCAATGCTATAATCGAGTGCTTATTACAGAACAAATGACTGCACCGGAACCCGACCCACAGTGCGAGACAATGAGCCATCAATTCATCAAATCTCAGCAAACGATAGCCCGAGTCTCTCAGTGGCAACGCATCCACATCTGGTCAGTCCCACCACTAATGGTTACACTAATAATGAGTGTTTGCCTTATAATATAAACGGGGAAAACGATGCAGAGCTGAGTCGCTGTAGGTTTTTAGGCCTCAAACTTAGAACTAACGCTAAACTCAATCTAAATATCAAATTAATATTTATTTTCCTATACTGTAGGCTGGGATCAGAAATCGAAATATAAACTGTCGTCACGTCTAAACAATAAGGGACTCCTATTTCGCGATAAGCCCTACTCTAGAATTACCGAATCCATCAATAATACAGTTTTCCATTAAATTGATACTAACTTTCACTCGACTCTAATCAATCGATTTCACTAAAACTCTTCTAAATATCAATAAAGAGATTAATTGTAAATATATTTGTCTTAATTGTAAGCAAAATAGAGTTAACTTATTTCCATTCAATGCTTTTCGCTTTTGAATTGAAAATAAAATTCTTATACAAAAGCAAATCACTGACAAAATTCTATGACTTTCACCTCAAATAAGATCCTTGGATAACATAAATAGCAAATGTACAAGGTTCTCACTATACTAATCTTTAGAAAGTAATTTTCAATATTTCAAAGGAAATGTTACCATCAATTATGTTGGAATTAATCTGATTTTTGTTGCTCTTATAGCTCCGGGTCTTTTAATATTGAAAATAATGCCAATGTTTGTCGAAATAAAGATCGTAAAAGTATTTCTCGGACCCTATCAAAGAAGATTGAGTGCAGACATAGAATGTGACCAAAATAGTGAAGTATAGCGAACAGTGTCTGCACTCAACTGAAGCCAATATATAACTCGAAGCGAATTCATAAAAATCGATATCTGATAAGAATCGGTTCAAATAAAACACATGTTAGCGATGCTCTTAATTCACAACTTTAAGACACTATTTTTGGACAAATACTTCACTTTTTTTCTATTTATTCTCAGATTTTATCGAACCATAAAATATTGAATTTCTTCTGACATTCATTGACTTACACTATGAATGTCTCCAATAAGGAATCAATTCTTTGATGTGTGAAACAAATCATTTTGCCGTCATTTAGGAGAACTCATAGCTTTTTGGATTATAATGAACCAAATGTGCAAGGGCAGCAAATTTCATACTCTTATCTCCAACAATAAAATTCAATAGTTCTGGGGGGAGGGAAGTTGAGGAATTCCCTTTTGGACCTCTAATTCAGATAAAATATAGGCTGTGCTTAAACCATAATATTGTGTGTTTTTGTCGATTTTCAAATCTTATTCTTAAGTTATGCTAAGTTTTATGAAAACCTTTTATTGTGTTATAAAAAGTTGTTTTCCTGCCATAAAAAGTAATGCCGAGGGTCAACCAGTCTAAGGGGAGTCTAAATGGTCAGTTCATTTATGTATTGAGCGCTTCATATTAATTGTTGAAATGAACACATATTCAAACTATTGAATACCGTTGCAGTCAATCATTTCATTAATCAAATTCCAATTTGAGTTTCACGAGAAAAGAGTTATAATTTGAATTTCAAACCGAATCTTAAATCTTTATCTAAAGTGTTGTTCACAAAGATATCAAATAAATGGACAGTTTATGGTATTATCTCAGTTGTTGTTACGGCTGTGGATGCTTTGCTTCAACTCCTTCTGAACTTAAGAGATATGCCCAACAGAAGAGAACCGACGAATTGAAGAATTTAAAGGCAATTAAACCGCAATCGGATAATAAAGACATGGTTTGGAAACAGACTAAAGACCCGATGGATATTAAGACTGAAGAAATGAGTCAGACATTTGATATTCCGAGCGATAAGTACAAGAATGAGAGGGAAGTCTTGCTGTCTCTTGGCTTCAAAATGAATGTAGAGATCGGTTGCGGATCTTTTGGTATCATTTATACAGCGGTTCACTTGCAGTCAAAGCTCACGATTGCCATAAAGAAGATCATTATACCCGAAGCCAGTGACCAAAAGTCCAGAGAAAAGCGAATGGATCTCTTGAGAGATGTGAAATATGAATTGTTCGCACTCCTGAGGATAAGACATCCACATGTCGTTAAACTGGTTCAACACCTTATCATCAGATCCAAAAATCTTCAGTCTCTCTATATTTTGATGCAATTGGCAGAGAATGGAAATCTTGAAAACTATTGTGAAGTGAATGGAGCGGTAGGAGAGGAGAAGAGCAAACATTGGTTCTCACAAATGTTAAGCGGTCTGTCATTTATGCATAGAGAAGGCATCGCACACAGGGATCTCAAGGTGTCGAACATTCTTTTGGATACGGCTTTTGATGTCTTAATCGCTGACTTTGGTTTGAGTCGACTCGTGTGGCGTCAAAGCAAAGACCAACTTATTATGTCTCAAACCTTTTGTGGGACTCCTCCCTATATGGCACCCGAAGTCCTTATGGTTAAGGAGAACAACTTTCTCGACTATAACGCATTCTTAGCTGATGTCTGGTCACTGGGAGTCATACTCTTCGTAATGTTCTGCACGTCATATCCATTCGCCAAAAAGCCTAAGTTGGCCCTCAAAAGAATGGCAAAAAGGGAGTGGAAATATCCCAAAGAATCCAAACCGAGTGTTCATCTGCAGAGCTTTTTTAAGACAGTGTTTGAACCGAATCCTAACGTAAGACCAACAATGAAAGCCCTTCAGAAACACGTTTGGATCAAAGACGAGTTCGACAAAACTGAGATAAGATGTCTGCAAAAGATGAGAGACAATAATACCAATTGAAGAACAGTTGACACACAAATCATATCAATATATTTATAGTTTAAACTTTTCTTACATTTATATATAAGTTTTGCAACAAATAGTCTTATTATTATTACAATACCTTCTCTTCTAATTGTATTCGTAATCACATTAATTGCAAACAAATGTATGACAAAACAAATGAGATTTTAATTGAAGAATCAATTTATGCCATACTTTGATATAAAATATATAAAATAAATATAATTCTTATAACAATTTTATTGAAACGGAGTCTTCACTTGTGTTGTGATGCGGACTGCAATTGTCTCATCATATTCTGAAGGCCAGGCATTCCACCCATTTGTTGGAGTACTCGGGGGTCCATCATTTTGGCCATTTGTTGGTTCAGTTTTGCCATTTGTGTCGGATTTACATTCTTAGCCATATCTCCGCCTCTGAATAAACCCTTAATTCCGCCCATCTTTTTGACAACAGCCGCGAATTTAGTGTATTGTGTGAGCAGTTCCTGGACTTCCCTTTGGGTGACTCCACTCCCTCGGGCCACCCGAATGATTCTCGTGGGCTGTTTAGTGAACAGTTTGGCGCCTTCTCGAGAGTCCAACTCTGAGTCACTCATTGAGTCCATTATTGTCATGAGTCGTTTGAGACGAGACATAGACTCGGCCTCTGAGGCACCTTTCATAAGGTCAGCACCAAAACCCGGAATCATATTAAGGATCTGATTGAAAGGACCCATTTTCATGATATTAGTGAACTGTTCGTACATATCCCTGAGTGTGAACTCTCCATGTTTTAACTTCTCGATCAGCTCTTCGTTGTCATCGAGTTTCAGTTCATTTACTTTATCGATCAGTCCCTCGATATCTCCCATTCCTAACAGTTTGGACACAAATGGCTTCACTTTGAACTGTTCGAAGTCATCGATATGTTCTCCCGTTCCGATGAATATAATAGGGGATTGTGTGGCGGCCACAGCACTCAAAGCGCCACCACCTTTGGCGTGACCGTCCAATTTAGTGACAATCACTGCCCCGACATCTACTTTACCCTTGAAAGCTCTGGCCTGAGCCTCACAACTCTGACCGACGGAGGCGTCCATTACGTAGATTATAAGGTTTGGCTGAACTGTTGTGGAAATGGCTAACATCTCTTCAAATAGAGAGCTCTCCTGTTTGTGTCGACCACTTGTGTCCACAATAATCACTTCAAAGCCTTCATTAGTGAATTTGTCGACCCCTTCCGCTGCAATGACGACGGGATCGGACTCAGTATATGACCCATAAAAAGGAATTCTCGCTTTTGTCGCGTTTTGTTTCAACTGATCGAAAGCTCCGGCTCTGAAAGTATCGGCGCAGACGAGGGCACACTTCCAACCCTTCCGTAAGTAATAATAAGCCATTTTAGTACAGGTAGTGGTCTTTCCACTGCCTTGTAGTCCAACAAACATAATAATATTAGTGCGACCCTTGACTGGTGTCCAGGCCTTGACTCCGGGATCTACTAATTTGACCAATTCTTTGAAGACAGCCATTTGAATCATTCTTCGTTTGTTAAGACCAGCGGCCATCTCATCGAAGTCGATGACTGAGCGGACATTTTCTCGCAATTGTTTAACTAATTTAATGTTGACGTCGGCCTCAATCAGAGCCATACAAATGTCTTTGAGGAGTCCGTCCAACACTTCCTGGTTAATGATGGTTGCATTGCCCAATGACCTCAACGCGGAGGTTATCTTTCGGCCCAAATCCGCTAAAACCATCTTCGAGTCACAAGATTTGATTCAACTAAACAACAATTCTTATAACAAACACTTTGTTTCTGATCTCATCTAAAGTGCAACTGATTTGAGTTCACTTGCATTCAAACGATGAGATTTCAATCGATTTGACTGCGATTTCAAACAAATTTTTAATGAAATCAATATTTAGTTTTAATTCACGTTTTAATGGATTTGACTTTTATTTTCACTAAACGACACGTTTGTATCAACACTGCAATGAGTGAGACGACACTCAACTCACTCTTATTTTGTTGAACCAAACCATTGGTTGTTGACTGAGTAGAGCAACAAAAGTGAGTGAGAGAGTGGACAGAGAGTGGAGATGAGTGATAAGCCCTATCTGTGATCAGTGGTAACGGCATATATGAAAGTATGAATCATTTGATTAGTGAACTCATAGTAAACATCTAATGCAAAGCAATTGCTTCGGTTCGGAACCGATGAACAAAACGTGCCTTTCGTTCATCACTTAATTGTCTTCTAATTAATTGTCTTTTTGTGTACATTAAGTCTGACTTAAACTTTGGCCAAAAATGATATTCGAGTATAAATACCTCTCAAATACACACCTCAAGGGATTTGAAAATTACAAGGTTTGTGTCATTTCCATTGTTTTCATCATATAATTGAGCTCATTGTAAGCGAGGTAATTGTTCTAAAGGCTCTATCTCCATTTTATATTACATTTAATTAAATGCTCTTAAATGAAGTGTAAATGAAGTGTAAATGAATTGTCTATAAATGGGTTTAATTGGAGTGAAGCTGTGTTTCGGCCAAAAGCTTATCACTTATTAGACATTTGACTCTTTAATTACTGATAAGTTGATTGTCGATAACTTCGCTTATTTGGGATTTCAATCAAATATTTTATATAAGTTTGAGTCAATCGATGGTCTGTTTTATTGTTTCTTCAAATTCTTATCAAATTCTGTCCTTTTTCTCATCTAAAGTAGTCTTCACTTCAATGAAAAACTCCTCAAATCTTATCTATAATTAATGATTAGTTACTCAAGAGTTGACACAATTTTAGCTAATTTATGGAGATTTGTGAAGGTTTAAGGCATTTTTGCCCCCACAATGACTAGTAACTCTGATTTTGACTGTTAACAGAAGCCGGTGGCAATTAGCCGGTTCCTATTGTTTTTTACAACCTATGTTTGCGCTCTTTTGGCAATAATTAAATGCATAAAAGTTTGAGTAAAGTCTGGATCGATAGCACTCTTATCTCGATTTATAATTCAATCTAAAGTTCACAAACCTATGAATTACAACATTTCGGCGATTATTTACATTATGTAAATGAAAACATTGCAAATTCCAAAGGGCACCTAGCACTTTCAAGAATATTGCCTTAATGACAAGCTTGCTTATTTTCAATACACAATAATTGTTTGACATTAATAACAGCAAATGATATTTTTGTTTGCTCAATCTATTCCTCTATACTGTATTTAACTTGGTTAGAGATGAGGAAATTCAGTCATTAAATATTTGCAATAAATTGCTTATAAATAATGGATTATTTGAATGCATTGAAAGCATTAAAAACTAATTAATGATTTAATTGTAAAAATATTAATATTTTTATTTTAAATATTGATTAATAATTTATTTGACTTATAGTATAGTTCCCAGGATACCAGTCCTCTCAGCAATTATGTGATGCACCCGTTCTGGAATTTTTCTGTTAAGGTATTAATTTAATGCAATTCATAAGAAGTGTTAAACCGATTGAATATCTGATAGATTATCCCGAAATGGTTGGCACCAAATGTCTTGACATTCACTGGATTTCTCTTCACTGTAGCGAACGGTCTTCTGTTAACCATTTATGATAAGGACTTTTGTGCATCGAGTGACTCCATCCCATGGTGTCCACCTGTGCCGTCATGGGTTTGGCTTATGTGTGCTGCCAGTCATTTCTTAGCTCACACTTTGGACGGATTAGATGGAAAGCACGCGCGGCGGACGGGTTCCAGTGGCCCACTCGGGGAACTTATGGACCACGGATTGGACAGCTGGACCGCCCTTTTTATTCCGTTCTGTATTTACTCCATTTTCGGGAAAGCAGACTATAGTGAACCTCCTCTTCGAATGTTATTCATTTTCTGGACAATATTTTTGACATTTTATTTGTCTCATTGGGAGAAATATAACACCGGAATCCTTTACCTGCCCTGGAGTTACGACGTCTCCCAAATAGCACTGTTTGTCATGTATTTACTCACTTGTTTCAAAGGTCACAAATACTGGAAGTTTGTGGTTCCAGTGCTCAATGTCACGAGTGGTCGACTCTTTGAAATCATTTCTTATTGTAAGTCATTTGAGAACACATTTCAATGAATTAATGCATTTCTTCACTCAATAGTTGGCTGTTTTGGAGCGTCGGCGCCGATAAATGTGTATAACGTGTATACTTGTAAAGCCATAAAACAGCCCACTTTCTGGGAGTCTTTCCGACCTCTCGTTCCTTTAATGGTGTTGTTTTCCATAACCACTGGTTGGGCGGCCTTCTCGCCAAACAACATAATAGTGGCGGAGCCGCGAACTTTCTACTTCATGTTGGGAACGGTGTTCGCCAACATTGCGGTCAGTATTCCTGGTCTGTAATTAGTGGTCAATAATTACAAGAAGTGTTTGTTTCAGTGCCGTCTGATTGTGAGTCAGATGTCATCGACTCGATGTGAAGCAGTGAATTGGCTTTTGTTGCCGTTAGCCATCACTGTCCTGACCGTAGTGTCGGTTCCACTGGAAGTCCATCACGAGATACTAGTGTTGCGTCTGATTTCACTTGTGTTCTGTCTGTCGCACATCCACTATGGGGTGTGTGTTGTGCGTCAAATGTGCCAACACTTCAAAATAAATTGTTTTTCGCTCAAAAAGAGAGACCGGAGTGAAGAAGAAGTGAGCCTAGGTAAATCAAACAATTGATTCAATGGTTCGATCGAATTGCAAACAAATTTTCTCTATAGTGTAAGAACTGGTTTGAAGTGGAGTTCCATTACTTTCAACTCAGAATATCAAAACTTATATTATTTATATTAAACTCAAATATATATATATTTACAGAATATTACGATTTCTAATCAATTCATTAAATAAATGATTGAAACCAATACTTGTCGACCAAATTCTGTGCTTCAAAACAGAACCAGTTTTTAGACATAAATTCAATATATTTTTGTTTGAATCACATCCGAAGCGAACAAAACTTATTCTTTTGATTTGGTTTTGTTATGTTTGACATAATTTTAAATCATTTTACGATAGATTTGATTATTTTTATAAACTATCGAATAATTGATACTTCGATTGTATATAAGTTGAAAATGAGACTGAATTTTGTCATTATTTCAATCGTTTCTAATCTTTTTTAACGATAATTAATGTCTTTTAGATTTAAATCAAAGTTTGAAAACTAGTCTAACGTTTTTGAAATTGTTTTTTGTGTGAAATTATAAATAAATGTTAATTCAAATACTCTTTCATTACTTTTTTAATGAGTTTTTCAAAGACATTGAGTGAAAATAAAAGTATCCCAAAAGTAATCTATGAAACCAATAAATCTGAACTATGAATAACCTTGCTCCTTTCTCTATGAGAGGAAAGCATTTGTGTTTCACTTGGAAGACGTGATCTGAAAGTCTGAAAGAAGTCATAAATAAGAATAGGAGCCAAGAATTTGAGCCCAAAGGAGAGGAAAGTGTTGTGGGAAGGGGTGAAAGTGTGCCACCGCTGGCATTGATTGCATTATTGAATTATAGGACAGGTATTCAAATGAGATGATCGGCCAATTGGCGACTAAAACACTTTATTATTAGAGTTAAGGTTTGGTTAATTCAGGCGCTGAGGGATGACTGAGAGCACAGTTGTGTGCATTTGTGGGCTTTTGTTCAACACATTGGACTCTATTGGATGAGTCCATGCAATACATGTGACCTTCAGTTATGGCGTCTTTGTTTGCATTACATTCATCGCATCCATTGTATCACTTGAGGCACTACAGACACTGAAGACACGCCGCCACTCATCCACACACTCACCACCGATACCCCCGTTTGCGACCACCGCTCCACTCATCCCTTGAAAGAGGCGCTCATTTTGTTGTTTTGTTTGCAATCAAAACAATAGAAAAGACATTACTTCTCAACACATCTTTTGTTTGAAAACAAATCCAAACGTGAGGTAAGACTTGATTTCATTTATTATAACTCCTCTTATGTTTTGACCCCAACTGAAGACAATTTTAGTGCTTTGAATGTCCTTTATATGAGTTGACAGGAGAAGACATTTGCAACAAATTGCATGTCATTTAAGTCTATCTATTGTTTACGTAAATCTGTGGATCAGTTAACTATATATGGGATGCCTTACAGGATGTGACCATTGGATTGAAGTGGAGTCCATTCAACCGATGAGTAGTTATAATGAGAAACACAAGTATTTATGCATCAAATGGTTTGAACGGAATGAATATAAACCCCATTAAAGTGGAAAACCCAACGATTGCCACAATTAACGCCGATATCCACCGAAATGAGTGCCAACAAATGGGTTTCCCAGTGGCCACCAAATCACAGCCGAAGCCAAAGTCTAAATGTATTGACTCTTTGCGACCAACAAAGCGACCGCCGTCTGAGAGACGCTTCAAATGCGATCAATGCGAACGTTAGACCCCTTTCACTGATTTTGCATTTCTCCTATTTCTACAATATGTCTCTTATTTGCATAATAGGGATGTTCTTCACCCGCAAAGACGTGAAGCGTCATCTGGTCGTCCACACGGGTATTCGCAACTTTGCCTGTCCTTATTGTACGCAAAGATTTGGTCGAAAAGACCATTTGGTGAGACACGCAAAGAAGAGCCACAATCGCGACACTCGGTCTTCCACTTCAGTCAAAACTACTTCTATGGCGCAGACCTCTGATAAGGTGGCGTCCAATGGATTGCCGACACTTATTGAATCCAAAAATAATGGCGTCTCATCTGTTCCTATGGTTCCTGTTATGGGCCAACAGTTGGCTCACAATCATAACAAACAGGCCTTCAATTACTCGACTAACTGTCAAAACGGCGATCACTCGGCTCTGGTTTTGTTGGCCAACAATAACAACAGTCATAACGAACCCAATGGTGACAATCAGTGCTCAAACTATTCTAACGGAACCAATAATCACACCAATCATGTGATGATCTCTGGAATGCATTCTAACGAGTCTTTGTGTCAATACATGACTGGAGTTCACTCTTTCGATGAGATGATGGCGTCGAATGCCATAAAGAGTGAGACGCCATCCCCTCTGACAGCTCACCATTACTTTGCATTTCCAGTCAACTCGAATGGTTTGACATATCCTCTGCCAAACCCGCCATTTCTGCCCAACTGTTTGGTGGCGAACACTAATCCAGGTCTAAGTTCTTGTGCGAGTTCTGCATCGGTGGCAGCTTTCGGTATACCGGTGTCTAATATGAATGCCTCGACACCAATCCATACGTTCTCAGTGGATGTGAACCCATCGTTGCCTCACTTCAATCAAGCCTTTCAATAACGACAGCAAACCATTGGAACCATTTCTACGTCACTTGAGATCGACTAACAATTTGCTCAAATATAGTGCCTCTAATGTATTAGAAGTTAGTGTTAATCCATCGAAAGCGCACACATCTCTCGCCAACCACTAATTGAATCCAAATCTACCTCAAGATTGACCTCAAACTACGATTACCTCAAATGACTTTTAGGTTCTTAAGAATCTGAAGAATATAATTATGAGTTTAAACCATAGATTTAATGCTCAAAAAGTTAACACTTTTTCAAAGTTTGAAAACGATTTCAATTTTTTACTCTATTTTTATATGTTTTATAGAAATGCCATAAAAATTATTGCCAATCATTAGCTGTAAATAAGAAACAAATTACTGATAATTATTATTATTATTATATTAATTATATATTTTTGTTCAATACGTTCCTATTTGTGCCAATCCTTCGTTGTTTGCCTTTAATACCCTTTAATTAAGTTTTATGTAATCAAATGAGTCCTCTATTTGATGCCATAATTACCGGTGAATTAATTGATTCAAAAATGAGCTCAACTTCTCTGCAGTTTCTGACAACTATTTTATTGTTTTTATTGTAAAACTGTTTTTCTGCAAACTTTCGATTAATGTTAATATCTTTTGTTTCATAGATTTTTGTTGAAATTTATTTTTGATTCATATTTTGATCCGATTTCTCACTGAAATCATGTTTCGAATGAATGTTGAAATTAATGAATAATTTGTTAAACGATTGCCATATAATTACTGCCAAACAAATGAAACAATTTTACCTCAAAATCGTTTTGAAACCTATTGTCCAAAAGGAATGAAAATGTTTTCATTCTTATTATAAGTATTTATACTAACGATTGTACGCTTGCTTTGATGTTGGAGTTATTTGTGGTTCTAGCTAGATACAAGTGAAACTTAAAAAATAAAGTATATTAAAAAAATTTATCGAGGCGGATAGGTATTTTTAATTACACTTAAAAATTACATTCATTAACATTATGAAAAATTTGTAATAGAGTATTACAAAATTAAGGTATATTTTTGAGCAAATCTCATGTTAAATAGTCCTTAAGTGAACCTTAATATGTCAATACCTTATTTGAA